>CAKOGD010000046.1:0-52225 GCA_933228885.1 Leistus spinibarbis | reverse complement strand
TGGCTTTAGCCGGCTAGAGCTGGCAAAAACATGCCAGTATAAGACTGTACCAGCCAGTTACAGCTTGTATAAAACATTACCAGTCAGTAAAAGGTAATATGCGTGTAAAATTTAACACGTTATCAGCCTTATTAGGCTGAAATATGATGGCGCTGTCTGAGACCGGCTGCAACAGACCAGAGCTGGCAAAAATATGCCAGTATAAGACTGTACCAGCCAGTTACAGCTTGTATAAAACATTTCCAGTCAGTAAAAGGTAATATGCGTGTAAAATTTAACACGTATATCAGCCTTATTAGGCTGAAATATGATGGCGCTGTCTGAGACCGGCTGCAACAGACCAGAGCTGGCAAAAACATGCCAGTATAAGACTGTACCAGCCAGTTACAGCTTGTATAAAACATTACCAGTCAGTAAAAGGCAATATGCGTGTAAAATTTAACACGTATATCAGCCTTATTAGGCTGAAATATGATGGCGCTGTCTGAAATTGGCTGTAGCCGGCTAGAGTTGGCAAAAACATGCCAGTATAAGACTGTACCAGCCAGTTACAGCTTGTATAAAACATTACCAGTCAGTAAACGGTAATATGCGTGTAAAATTAAACCCGTATATCAGCCTTATTAGGCTGAATTATGATGGCGCATTCGATATTAATTGAAATTTTACGTTAATAAAATTTTACACGTACATCAGCCTTATTAGGCTAAAACATAATGGCGCTGTCTGAGACGAGCTGCAACAGACCAAAGCTGGCATAAACTTTCCATTATGATTCGGTACCAGCCAGTAACAAAGTGTTTAAAATATTTGCAGTTTGTAAAAGCCAATATCTGTGTGAAATTTTACACGTATATCAGCCTTATTAGGCTGAAATATGATGGCGCTGTCCGAGACCGGCTGCAACTGGCCAGAGCTGGCAAAAGCATGCTATTATGAGTCGGTACCAGCCAGTTACAGATTGTATAAAAGATTACCAGTCTGTAAAAGCTAGTATGCGTGTAAAAGTTTACGCTTATACGTATAAGCCTTATTAAGCTAATATATGATGGCGCTGTCTGAAATTGGCTGTAGCCGGCTAGAGCTGGCAAAAACATGCCAGTATAAGACTGTACCAGCCAGTTACAGCTTGTATAAAACATTACCAGTCAGTAAAAGGTAATATGCGTGTAAAATTTAACACGTTATCAGCCTTATTAGGCTGAAATATGATGGCGCTGTCTGAGACCGGCTGCAACAGACCAGAGCTGGCAAAAATATGCCAGTATAAGACTGTACCAGCCAGTTACAGCTTGTATAAAACATTTCCAGTCAGTAAAAGGTAATATGCGTGTAAAATTTAACACGTATATCAGCCTTATTAGGCTGAAATATGATGGCGCTGTCTGAGACCGGCTGCAACAGACCAGAGCTGGCAAAAACATGCCAGTATAAGACTGTACCAGCCAGTTACAGCTTGTATAAAACATTACCAGTCAGTAAAAGGCAATATGCGTGTAAAATTTAACACGTATATCAGCCTTATTAGGCTGAAATATGATGGCGCTGTCTGAAATTGGCTGTAGCCGGCTAGAGTTGGCAAAAACATGCCAGTATAAGACTGTACCAGCCAGTTACAGCTTGTATAAAACATTACCAGTCAGTAAACGGTAATATGCGTGTAAAATTAAACCCGTATATCAGCCTTATTAGGCTGAATTATGATGGCGCATTCGATATTAATTGAAATTTTACGTTAATAAAATTTTACACGTACATCAGCCTTATTAGGCTAAAACATAATGGCGCTGTCTGAGACGAGCTGCAACAGACCAAAGCTGGCATAAACTTTCCATTATGATTCGGTACCAGCCAGTAACAAAGTGTTTAAAATATTTGCAGTTTGTAAAAGCCAATATCTGTGTGAAATTTTACACGTATATCAGCCTTATTAGGCTGAAATATGATGGCGCTGTCCGAGACCGGCTGTAACTGGCCAGAGCTGGCAAAAGCATGCTATTATGAGTCGGTACCAGCCAGTTACAGATTGTATAAAAGATTACCAGTCTGTAAAAGCTAGTATGCGTGTAAAAGTTTACGCTTATACGTATAAGCCTTATTAAGCTAATATATGATGGCGCTGTCTGAAATTGGCTGTAGCCGGCCAGAGCTGGCAAAACATGCCAGTATAAGACTGTACCAGCCAGTTACAGCTTGTATAAAACATTACCAGTCAGTTAAAGGTAATATGCGTTTAAAATTTAACACGTATATCATTATTAGGCTGAATTATGATGGCGCTGTCTGAGACCGGCTGCAACAGACCAGAGCTGGCTAAAACTTTCCATTATGAGTCGGTTCCAGCCAGTTACAGAGTGTATAAAATATAACCAGTCTGTAAAAGCCAATATGCGTGTAAAAATTTACGCTTATATAAGCCTTATTAGGCTGAAATATGATGGCGCTGTCTGAAATTGGCTGTAGCCGGCTAGAGCTGGCAAAAACATGCCAGTATAAGACTGTACCAGCCAGTTACAGCTTGTATAAAACATTACCAGTCAGTAAAAGGTAATATGCGTGTAAAATTTAACACGTTATCAGCCTTATTAGGCTGAAATATGATGGCGCTGTCTGAGACCGGCTGCAACAGACCAGAGCTGGCAAAAATATGCCAGTATAAGACTGTACCAGCCAGTTACAGCTTGTATAAAACATTTCCAGTCAGTAAAAGGTAATATGCGTGTAAAATTTAACACGTATATCAGCCTTATTAGGCTGAAATATGATGGCGCTGTCTGAGACCGGCTGCAACAGACCAGAGCTGGCAAAAACATGCCAGTATAAGACTGTACCAGCCAGTTACAGCTTGTATAAAACATTACCAGTCAGTAAAAGGCAATATGCATGTAAAATTTAACACGTATATCAGCCTTATTAGGCTGAAATATGATGGCGCTGTCTGAAATTGGCTGTAGCCGGCTAGAGTTGGCAAAAACATGCCAGTATAAGACTGTACCAGCCAGTTACAGCTTGTATAAAACATTACCAGTCAGTAAACGGTAATATGCGTGTAAAATTAAACCCGTATATCAGCCTTATTAGGCTGAATTATGATGGCGCATTCGATATTAATTGAAATTTTACGTTAATAAAATTTTACACGTACATCAGCCTTATTAGGCTAAAACATAATGGCGCTGTCTGAGACGAGCTGCAACAGACCAAAGCTGGCATAAACTTTCCATTATGATTCGGTACCAGCCAGTAACAAAGTGTTTAAAATATTTGCAGTTTGTAAAAGCCAATATCTGTGTGAAATTTTACACGTATATCAGCCTTATTAGGCTGAAATATGATGGCGCTGTCCGAGACCGGCTGTAACTGGCCAGAGCTGGCAAAAGCATGCTATTATGAGTCGGTACCAGCCAGTTACAGATTGTATCAAAGATTACCAGTCTGTAAAAGCTAATATGCGTGTAAAAGTTAACACGTATATAAAACTTATTAGGCTGAAATATGTTAGCGCTGTCTGAAACCGGATGTAGCCGGCCAGAGCTGGCAATAATATGCCAGTATCAGACTGTACCAGCCAGTTACAGCTTGTATAAAACATTACTAGTCATTAAAAGGTAATATGCGTGTAAAATTTTATTTGCATTCGATATTAATTGAAATTTTACATAAATAAAATTTTACACGTACATCAGCCTTATTAGGCTGAAATATGATGGCGCTGTCTGAGACCGGCTGCAACAGACCAGAGCTGGCAAAAACTTTCCATTATGAGTCGGTACCAGCCAGTTACAGAGTGTATAAAATATAACCAGTCAGTAAAAGCCAATATGCGTGTAAAAGTTTACGCTTATATAAGCCTTATTAGGCTGAAATATGATGGCGCTGTCTGAAACTGGCTGTAGCCGGCCAGAGCTGGCAAAAACATGCCAGTATAAGACTGTACCAGCCAGTTACAGCTTGTATAAAACATTACCAGTCAGTAAACGGTAATATGCGTGTAAAATTAAACCCGTATATCAGCCTTATTAGGCTGAATTATGATGGCGCTGTCTGAGACCGGCTGTAACTGGCACGAGGTTGCAGAAACATGCCAGTATCAGATGGTACCAGCCATTTACAGATTGTATAAAACAATAACAGTCAGTATAAGCTAATATGCGTGTAAAATTTTATTTGCATTCGATATTAATTGAATTTTTACGTTAATAAAATTTTACACGTACATCAGCCTTATTAGGCTGAAACATAATGGCGCTGTCTGAGACGAGCTGCAACAGACCAAAGCTGGCATAAACTTTCCATTATGATTCGGTACCAGCCAGTAACAAAGTGTTTAAAATATTTGCAGTCTGTAAAAGCCAATATCTGTGTGAAATTTTACACGTATATCAGCCTTATTAGGCTGAAATATGATGGCGCTGTCCGAGACCGGCTGTAACTGGCCAGAGCTGGCAAAAGCATGCTATTATGAGTCGGTACCAGCCAGTTACAGATTGTATAAAAGATTACCAGTGTAAAAGCTAGTATGCGTGTAAAAGTTTACGCTTATACGTATAAGCCTTATTAAGCTATAATATGATGGCGCTGTCTGAAATTGGCTGTAGCCGGCCAGAGCTGGCAAAACATGCCAGTATAAGACTGTACCAGCCAGTTACAGCTTGTATAAAACATTACCAGTCAGTTAAAGGTAATATGCGTTTAAAATTTAACACGTATATCATTATTAGGCTGAATTATGATGGCGCTGTCTGAGACCGGCTGCAACAGACCAGAGCTGGCTAAAACTTTCCATTATGAGTCGGTTCCAGCCAGTTACAGAGTGTATAAAATATAACCAGTCTGTAAAAGCCAATATGCGTGTAAAAATTTACGCTTATATAAGCCTTATTAGGCTGAAATATGATGGCGCTGTCTGAAATTGGCTGTAGCCGGCTAGAGCTGGCAAAAACATGCCAGTATAAGACTGTACCAGCCAGTTACAGCTTGTATAAAACATTACCAGTCAGTAAAAGGTAATATGCGTGTAAAATTTAACACGTTATCAGCCTTATTAGGCTGAAATATGATGGCGCTGTCTGAGACCGGCTGCAACAGACCAGAGCTGGCAAAAATATGCCAGTATAAGACTGTACCAGCCAGTTACAGCTTGTATAAAACATTTCCAGTCAGTAAAAGGTAATATGCGTGTAAAATTTAACACGTATATCAGCCTTATTAGGCTGAAATATGATGGCGCTGTCTGAGACCGGCTGCAACAGACCAGAGCTGGCAAAAACATGCCAGTATAAGACTGTACCAGCCAGTTACAGCTTGTATAAAACATTACCAGTCAGTAAAAGGCAATATGCATGTAAAATTTAACACGTATATCAGCCTTATTAGGCTGAAATATGATGGCGCTGTCTGAAATTGGCTGTAGCCGGCTAGAGTTGGCAAAAACATGCCAGTATAAGACTGTACCAGCCAGTTACAGCTTGTATAAAACATTACCAGTCAGTAAACGGTAATATGCGTGTAAAATTAAACCCGTATATCAGCCTTATTAGGCTGAATTATGATGGCGCATTCGATATTAATTGAAATTTTACGTTAATAAAATTTTACACGTACATCAGCCTTATTAGGCTAAAACATAATGGCGCTGTCTGAGACGAGCTGCAACAGACCAAAGCTGGCATAAACTTTCCATTATGATTCGGTACCAGCCAGTAACAAAGTGTTTAAAATATTTGCAGTTTGTAAAAGCCAATATCTGTGTGAAATTTTACACGTATATCAGCCTTATTAGGCTGAAATATGATGGCGCTGTCCGAGACCGGCTGTAACTGGCCAGAGCTGGCAAAAGCATGCTATTATGAGTCGGTACCAGCCAGTTACAGATTGTATAAAAGATTACCAGTCTGTAAAAGCTAGTATGCGTGTAAAAGTTTACGCTTATACGTATAAGCCTTATTAAGCTAATATATGATGGCGCTGTCTGAAATTGGCTGTAGCCGGCCAGAGCTGGCAAAACATGCCAGTATAAGACTGTACCAGCCAGTTACAGCTTGTATAAAACATTACCAGTCAGTTAAAGGTAATATGCGTTTAAAATTTAACACGTATATCATTATTAGGCTGAATTATGATGGCGCTGTCTGAGACCGGCTGCAACAGACCAGAGCTGGCTAAAACTTTCCATTATGAGTCGGTTCCAGCCAGTTACAGAGTGTATAAAATATAACCAGTCTGTAAAAGCCAATATGCGTGTAAAAATTTACGCTTATATAAGCCTTATTAGGCTGAAATATGATGGCGCTGTCTGAAATTGGCTGTAGCCGGCTAGAGCTGGCAAAAACATGCCAGTATAAGACTGTACCAGCCAGTTACAGCTTGTATAAAACATTACCAGTCAGTAAAAGGTAATATGCGTGTAAAATTTAACACGTTATCAGAATTATTAGGCTGAAATATGATGGCGCTGTCTGAGACAGGCTGCAACAGACCAGAGCTGGCAAAAATATGCCAGTATAAGACTGTACCAGCCAGTTACAGTTTGTATAAAACATTTCCAGTCAGTAAAAGGTAATATGCGTGTAAAATTTAACACGTATATCAGCCTTATTAGGCTGAAATATGATGGCGCTGTCTGAGACCGGCTGCAACAGACCAGAGCTGGCAAAAACATGCCAGTATAAGACTGTACCAGCCAGTTATAGCTTGTATAAAACATTACCAGTCAGTAAAAGGCAATATGCGTGTAAAATTTAACACGTATATCAGCCTTATTAGGCTGAAATATGATGGCGCTGTCTGAAATTGGCTGTAGCCGGCTAGAGTTGGCAAAAACATGCCAGTATAAGACTGTACCAGCCAGTTACAGCTTGTATAAAACATTACCAGTCAGTTAAAGGTAATATGCGTTTAAAATTTAACACGTATATCATTATTAGGCTGAATTATGATGGCGCTGTCTGAGACCGGCTGCAACAGACCAGAGCTGGCTAAAACTTTCCATTATGAGTCGGTTCCAGCCAGTTACAGAGTGTATAAAATATAACCAGTCGGTAAAAGCCAATATGCGTGTAAAAATTTACGCTTATATAAGCCTTATTAGGCTGAAATATGATGGCGCTGTCTGAAATTGGCTGTAGCCGGCTAGAGCTGGCAAAAACATGCCAGTATAAGACTGTACCAGCCAGTTACAGCTTGTATAAAACATTACCAGTCAGTAAAAGGTAATATGCGTGTAAAATTTAACACGTTATCAGCCTTATTAGGCTGAAATATGATGGCGCTGTCTGAGACCGGCTGCAACAGACCAGAGCTGGCAAAAATATGCCAGTATAAGACTGTACCAGCCAGTTACAGCTTGTATAAAACATTTCCAGTCAGTAAAAGGTAATATGCGTGTAAAATTTAACACGTATATCAGCCTTATTAGGCTGAAATATGATGGCGCTGTCTGAGACCGGCTGCAACAGACCAGAGCTGGCAAAAACATGCCAGTATAAGACTGTACCAGCCAGTTACAGCTTGTATAAAACATTACCAGTCAGTAAAAGGCAATATGCGTGTAAAATTTAACACGTATATCAGCCTTATTAGGCTGAAATATGATGGCGCTGTCTGAAACTGGCTGTAGCCGGATAGAGCTGGCAAAAACATGCCTGTATAAGACTGTACCAGCCAGTTACAGCTTGTATAAAACATTACCAGTCAGTAAAAGGTAATATGCATGTAAAATTTAACACGTATATTAGCCTTTTTAGGCTGAAATATGATGCGCAAATACATGCCAGTATCAGACTGTACCAGCCAGTTACAGATTATATAAAACAATAACAGTCAGGTAAAGCTAATATGCATGTAAAATTTTAGTTTTAGTTTTAGTTTTAGTTTTAGTTTTAGTTTTAGTTTTAGTTTTAGTTTTAGTTTTAGTTTTAGTTTTAGTTTTAGTTTTAGTTTTAGTTTTAGTTTTAGTTTTAGTTTTAGTTTTAGTTTTAGTTTTAGTTTTAGTTTTAGTTTTAGTTTTAGTTTTAGTTTTAGTTTTAGTTTTAGTTTTAGTTTTAGTTTTAGTTTTAGTTTTAGTTTTAGTTTTAGTTTTAGTTTTAGTTTTAGTTTTAGTTTTAGTTTTAGTTTTAGTTTTAGTTTTAGTTTTAGTTTTAGTTTTAGTTTTAGTTTTAGTTTTAGTTTTAGTTTTAGTTTTAGTTTTAGTTTTAGTTTTAGTTTTAGTTTTAGTTTTAGTTTTAGTTTTAGTTTTAGTTTTAGTTTTAGTTTTAGTTTTAGTTTTAGTTTTAGTTTTAGTTTTAGTTTTAGTTTTAGTTTTAGTTTTAGTTTTAGTTTTAGTTTTAGTTTTAGTTTTAGTTTTAGTTTTAGTTTTAGTTTTAGTTTTAGTTTTAGTTTTAGTTTTAGTTTTAGTTTTAGTTTTAGTTTTAGTTTTAGTTTTAGTTTTAGTTTTAGTTTTAGTTTTAGTTTTAGTTTTAGTTTTAGTTTTAGTTTTAGTTTTAGTTTTAGTTTTAGTTTTAGTTTTAGTTTTAGTTTTAGTTTTAGTTTTAGTTTTAGTTTTAGTTTTAGTTTTAGTTTTAGTTTTAGTTTTAGTTTTAGTTTTAGTTTTAGTTTTAGTTTTAGTTTTAGTTTTAGTTTTAGTTTTAGTTTTAGTTTTAGTTTTAGTTTTAGTTTTAGTTTTAGTTTTAGTTTTAGTTTTAGTTTTAGTTTTAGTTTTAGTTTTAGTTTTAGTTTTAGTTTTAGTTTTAGTTTTAGTTTTAGTTTTAGTTTTAGTTTTAGTTTTAGTTTTAGTTTTAGTTTTAGTTTTAGTTTTAGTTTTAGTTTTAGTTTTAGTTTTAGTTTTAGTTTTAGTTTTAGTTTTAGTTTTAGTTTTAGTTTTAGTTTTAGTTTTAGTTTTAGTTTTAGTTTTAGTTTTAGTTTTAGTTTTAGTTTTAGTTTTAGTTTTAGTTTTAGTTTTAGTTTTAGTTTTAGTTTTAGTTTTAGTTTTAGTTTTAGTTTTAGTTTTAGTTTTAGTTTTAGTTTTAGTTTTAGTTTTAGTTTTAGTTTTAGTTTTAGTTTTAGTTTTAGTTTTAGTTTTAGTTTTAGTTTTAGTTTTAGTTTTAGTTTTAGTTTTAGTTTTAGTTTTAGTTTTAGTTTTAGTTTTAGTTTTAGTTTTAGTTTTAGTTTTAGTTTTAGTTTTAGTTTTAGTTTTAGTTTTAGTTTTAGTTTTAGTTTTAGTTTTAGTTTTAGTTTTAGTTTTAGTTTTAGTTTTAGTTTTAGTTTTAGTTTTAGTTTTAGTTTTAGTTTTAGTTTTAGTTTTAGTTTTAGTTTTAGTTTTAGTTTTAGTTTTAGTTTTAGTTTTAGTTTTAGTTTTAGTTTTAGTTTTAGTTTTAGTTTTAGTTTTAGTTTTAGTTTTAGTTTTAGTTTTAGTTTTAGTTTTAGTTTTAGTTTTAGTTTTAGTTTTAGTTTTAGTTTTAGTTTTAGTTTTAGTTTTAGTTTTAGTTTTAGTTTTAGTTTTAGTTTTAGTTTTAGTTTTAGTTTTAGTTTTAGTTTTAGTTTTAGTTTTAGTTTTAGTTTTAGTTTTAGTTTTAGTTTTAGTTTTAGTTTTAGTTTTAGTTTTAGTTTTAGTTTTAGTTTTAGTTTTAGTTTTAGTTTTAGTTTTAGTTTTAGTTTTAGTTTTAGTTTTAGTTTTAGTTTTAGTTTTAGTTTTAGTTTTAGTTTTAGTTTTAGTTTTAGTTTTAGTTTTAGTTTTAGTTTTAGTTTTAGTTTTAGTTTTAGTTTTAGTTTTAGTTTTAGTTTTAGTTTTAGTTTTAGTTTTAGTTTTAGTTTTAGTTTTAGTTTTAGTTTTAGTTTTAGTTTTAGTTTTAGTTTTAGTTTTAGTTTTAGTTTTAGTTTTAGTTTTAGTTTTAGTTTTAGTTTTAGTTTTAGTTTTAGTTTTAGTTTTAGTTTTAGTTTTAGTTTTAGTTTTAGTTTTAGTTTTAGTTTTAGTTTTAGTTTTAGTTTTAGTTTTAGTTTTAGTTTTAGTTTTAGTTTTAGTTTTAGTTTTAGTTTTAGTTTTAGTTTTAGTTTTAGTTTTAGTTTTAGTTTTAGTTTTAGTTTTAGTTTTAGTTTTAGTTTTAGTTTTAGTTTTAGTTTTAGTTTTAGTTTTAGTTTTAGTTTTAGTTTTAGTTTTAGTTTTAGTTTTAGTTTTAGTTTTAGTTTTAGTTTTAGTTTTAGTTTTAGTTTTAGTTTTAGTTTTAGTTTTAGTTTTAGTTTTAGTTTTAGTTTTAGTTTTAGTTTTAGTTTTAGTTTTAGTTTTAGTTTTAGTTTTAGTTTTAGTTTTAGTTTTAGTTTTAGTTTTAGTTTTAGTTTTAGTTTTAGTTTTAGTTTTAGTTTTAGTTTTAGTTTTAGTTTTAGTTTTAGTTTTAGTTTTAGTTTTAGTTTTAGTTTTAGTTTTAGTTTTAGTTTTAGTTTTAGTTTTAGTTTTAGTTTTAGTTTTAGTTTTAGTTTTAGTTTTAGTTTTAGTTTTAGTTTTAGTTTTAGTTTTAGTTTTAGTTTTAGTTTTAGTTTTAGTTTTAGTTTTAGTTTTAGTTTTAGTTTTAGTTTTAGTTTTAGTTTTAGTTTTAGTTTTAGTTTTAGTTTTAGTTTTAGTTTTAGTTTTAGTTTTAGTTTTAGTTTTAGTTTTAGTTTTAGTTTTAGTTTTAGTTTTAGTTTTAGTTTTAGTTTTAGTTTTAGTTTTAGTTTTAGTTTTAGTTTTAGTTTTAGTTTTAGTTTTAGTTTTAGTTTTAGTTTTAGTTTTAGTTTTAGTTTTAGTTTTAGTTTTAGTTTTAGTTTTAGTTTTAGTTTTAGTTTTAGTTTTAGTTTTAGTTTTAGTTTTAGTTTTAGTTTTAGTTTTAGTTTTAGTTTTAGTTTTAGTTTTAGTTTTAGTTTTAGTTTTAGTTTTAGTTTTAGTTTTAGTTTTAGTTTTAGTTTTAGTTTTAGTTTTAGTTTTAGTTTTAGTTTTAGTTTTAGTTTTAGTTTTAGTTTTAGTTTTAGTTTTAGTTTTAGTTTTAGTTTTAGTTTTAGTTTTAGTTTTAGTTTTAGTTTTAGTT
Source organism: Leistus spinibarbis (assembly GCA_933228885.1). NCBI lineage: Eukaryota > Metazoa > Arthropoda > Insecta > Coleoptera > Carabidae > Leistus > Leistus spinibarbis. The sequence continues at coordinate 41,195 of CAKOGD010000046.1, read as the reverse complement.
TTAGTTTTAGTTTTAGTTTTAGTTTTAGTTTTAGTTTTAGTTTTAGTTTTAGTTTTAGTTTTAGTTTTAGTTTTAGTTTTAGTTTTAGTTTTAGTTTTAGTTTTAGTTTTAGTTTTAGTTTTAGTTTTAGTTTTAGTTTTAGTTTTAGTTTTAGTTTTAGTTTTAGTTTTAGTTTTAGTTTTAGTTTTAGTTTTAGTTTTAGTTTTAGTTTTAGTTTTAGTTTTAGTTTTAGTTTTAGTTTTAGTTTTAGTTTTAGTTTTAGTTTTAGTTTTAGTTTTAGTTTTAGTTTTAGTTTTAGTTTTAGTTTTAGTTTTAGTTTTAGTTTTAGTTTTAGTTTTAGTTTTAGTTTTAGTTTTAGTTTTAGTTTTAGTTTTAGTTTTAGTTTTAGTTTTAGTTTTAGTTTTAGTTTTAGTTTTAGTTTTAGTTTTAGTTTTAGTTTTAGTTTTAGTTTTAGTTTTAGTTTTAGTTTTAGTTTTAGTTTTAGTTTTAGTTTTAGTTTTAGTTTTAGTTTTAGTTTTAGTTTTAGTTTTAGTTTTAGTTTTAGTTTTAGTTTTAGTTTTAGTTTTAGTTTTAGTTTTAGTTTTAGTTTTAGTTTTAGTTTTAGTTTTAGTTTTAGTTTTAGTTTTAGTTTTAGTTTTAGTTTTAGTTTTAGTTTTAGTTTTAGTTTTAGTTTTAGTTTTAGTTTTAGTTTTAGTTTTAGTTTTAGTTTTAGTTTTAGTTTTAGTTTTAGTTTTAGTTTTAGTTTTAGTTTTAGTTTTAGTTTTAGTTTTAGTTTTAGTTTTAGTTTTAGTTTTAGTTTTAGTTTTAGTTTTAGTTTTAGTTTTAGTTTTAGTTTTAGTTTTAGTTTTAGTTTTAGTTTTAGTTTTAGTTTTAGTTTTAGTTTTAGTTTTAGTTTTAGTTTTAGTTTTAGTTTTAGTTTTAGTTTTAGTTTTAGTTTTAGTTTTAGTTTTAGTTTTAGTTTTAGTTTTAGTTTTAGTTTTAGTTTTAGTTTTAGTTTTAGTTTTAGTTTTAGTTTTAGTTTTAGTTTTAGTTTTAGTTTTAGTTTTAGTTTTAGTTTTAGTTTTAGTTTTAGTTTTAGTTTTAGTTTTAGTTTTAGTTTTAGTTTTAGTTTTAGTTTTAGTTTTAGTTTTAGTTTTAGTTTTAGTTTTAGTTTTAGTTTTAGTTTTAGTTTTAGTTTTAGTTTTAGTTTTAGTTTTAGTTTTAGTTTTAGTTTTAGTTTTAGTTTTAGTTTTAGTTTTAGTTTTAGTTTTAGTTTTAGTTTTAGTTTTAGTTTTAGTTTTAGTTTTAGTTTTAGTTTTAGTTTTAGTTTTAGTTTTAGTTTTAGTTTTAGTTTTAGTTTTAGTTTTAGTTTTAGTTTTAGTTTTAGTTTTAGTTTTAGTTTTAGTTTTAGTTTTAGTTTTAGTTTTAGTTTTAGTTTTAGTTTTAGTTTTAGTTTTAGTTTTAGTTTTAGTTTTAGTTTTAGTTTTAGTTTTAGTTTTAGTTTTAGTTTTAGTTTTAGTTTTAGTTTTAGTTTTAGTTTTAGTTTTAGTTTTAGTTTTAGTTTTAGTTTTAGTTTTAGTTTTAGTTTTAGTTTTAGTTTTAGTTTTAGTTTTAGTTTTAGTTTTAGTTTTAGTTTTAGTTTTAGTTTTAGTTTTAGTTTTAGTTTTAGTTTTAGTTTTAGTTTTAGTTTTAGTTTTAGTTTTAGTTTTAGTTTTAGTTTTAGTTTTAGTTTTAGTTTTAGTTTTAGTTTTAGTTTTAGTTTTAGTTTTAGTTTTAGTTTTAGTTTTAGTTTTAGTTTTAGTTTTAGTTTTAGTTTTAGTTTTAGTTTTAGTTTTAGTTTTAGTTTTAGTTTTAGTTTTAGTTTTAGTTTTAGTTTTAGTTTTAGTTTTAGTTTTAGTTTTAGTTTTAGTTTTAGTTTTAGTTTTAGTTTTAGTTTTAGTTTTAGTTTTAGTTTTAGTTTTAGTTTTAGTTTTAGTTTTAGTTTTAGTTTTAGTTTTAGTTTTAGTTTTAGTTTTAGTTTTAGTTTTAGTTTTAGTTTTAGTTTTAGTTTTAGTTTTAGTTTTAGTTTTAGTTTTAGTTTTAGTTTTAGTTTTAGTTTTAGTTTTAGTTTTAGTTTTAGTTTTAGTTTTAGTTTTAGTTTTAGTTTTAGTTTTAGTTTTAGTTTTAGTTTTAGTTTTAGTTTTAGTTTTAGTTTTAGTTTTAGTTTTAGTTTTAGTTTTAGTTTTAGTTTTAGTTTTAGTTTTAGTTTTAGTTTTAGTTTTAGTTTTAGTTTTAGTTTTAGTTTTAGTTTTAGTTTTAGTTTTAGTTTTAGTTTTAGTTTTAGTTTTAGTTTTAGTTTTAGTTTTAGTTTTAGTTTTAGTTTTAGTTTTAGTTTTAGTTTTAGTTTTAGTTTTAGTTTTAGTTTTAGTTTTAGTTTTAGTTTTAGTTTTAGTTTTAGTTTTAGTTTTAGTTTTAGTTTTAGTTTTAGTTTTAGTTTTAGTTTTAGTTTTCGTTTTAGTTTTAGTTTTAGTTTTAGTTTTAGTTTTAGTTTTAGTTTTAGTTTTAGTTTTAGTTTTAGTTTTAGTTTTAGTTTTAGTTTTAGTTTTAGTTTTAGTTTTAGTTTTAGTTTTAGTTTTAGTTTTAGTTTTAGTTTTAGTTTTAGTTTTAGTTTTAGTTTTAGTTTTAGTTTTAGTTTTAGTTTTAGTTTTAGTTTTAGTTTTAGTTTTAGTTTTAGTTTTAGTTTTAGTTTTAGTTTTAGTTTTAGTTTTAGTTTTAGTTTTAGTTTTAGTTTTAGTTTTAGTTTTAGTTTTAGTTTTAGTTTTAGTTTTAGTTTTAGTTTTAGTTTTAGTTTTAGTTTTAGTTTTAGTTTTAGTTTTAGTTTTAGTTTTAGTTTTAGTTTTAGTTTTAGTTTTAGTTTTAGTTTTAGTTTTAGTTTTAGTTTTAGTTTTAGTTTTAGTTTTAGTTTTAGTTTTAGTTTTAGTTTTAGTTTTAGTTTTAGTTTTAGTTTTAGTTTTAGTTTTAGTTTTAGTTTTAGTTTTAGTTTTAGTTTTAGTTTTAGTTTTAGTTTTAGTTTTAGTTTTAGTTTTAGTTTTAGTTTTAGTTTTAGTTTTAGTTTTAGTTTTAGTTTTAGTTTTAGTTTTAGTTTTAGTTTTAGTTTTAGTTTTAGTTTTAGTTTTAGTTTTAGTTTTAGTTTTAGTTTTAGTTTTAGTTTTAGTTTTAGTTTTAGTTTTAGTTTTAGTTTTAGTTTTAGTTTTAGTTTTAGTTTTAGTTTTAGTTTTAGTTTTAGTTTTAGTTTTAGTTTTAGTTTTAGTTTTAGTTTTAGTTTTAGTTTTAGTTTTAGTTTTAGTTTTAGTTTTAGTTTTAGTTTTAGTTTTAGTTTTAGTTTTAGTTTTAGTTTTAGTTTTAGTTTTAGTTTTAGTTTTAGTTTTAGTTTTAGTTTTAGTTTTAGTTTTAGTTTTAGTTTTAGTTTTAGTTTTAGTTTTAGTTTTAGTTTTAGTTTTAGTTTTAGTTTTAGTTTTAGTTTTAGTTTTAGTTTTAGTTTTAGTTTTAGTTTTAGTTTTAGTTTTAGTTTTAGTTTTAGTTTTAGTTTTAGTTTTAGTTTTAGTTTTAGTTTTAGTTTTAGTTTTAGTTTTAGTTTTAGTTTTAGTTTTAGTTTTAGTTTTAGTTTTAGTTTTAGTTTTAGTTTTAGTTTTAGTTTTAGTTTTAGTTTTAGTTTTAGTTTTAGTTTTAGTTTTAGTTTTAGTTTTAGTTTTAGTTTTAGTTTTAGTTTTAGTTTTAGTTTTAGTTTTAGTTTTAGTTTTAGTTTTAGTTTTAGTTTTAGTTTTAGTTTTAGTTTTAGTTTTAGTTTTAGTTTTAGTTTTAGTTTTAGTTTTAGTTTTAGTTTTAGTTTTAGTTTTAGTTTTAGTTTTAGTTTTAGTTTTAGTTTTAGTTTTAGTTTTAGTTTTAGTTTTAGTTTTAGTTTTAGTTTTAGTTTTAGTTTTAGTTTTAGTTTTAGTTTTAGTTTTAGTTTTAGTTTTAGTTTTAGTTTTAGTTTTAGTTTTAGTTTTAGTTTTAGTTTTAGTTTTAGTTTTAGTTTTAGTTTTAGTTTTAGTTTTAGTTTTAGTTTTAGTTTTAGTTTTAGTTTTAGTTTTAGTTTTAGTTTTAGTTTTAGTTTTAGTTTTAGTTTTAGTTTTAGTTTTAGTTTTAGTTTTAGTTTTAGTTTTAGTTTTAGTTTTAGTTTTAGTTTTAGTTTTAGTTTTAGTTTTAGTTTTAGTTTTAGTTTTAGTTTTAGTTTTAGTTTTAGTTTTAGTTTTAGTTTTAGTTTTAGTTTTAGTTTTAGTTTTAGTTTTAGTTTTAGTTTTAGTTTTAGTTTTAGTTTTAGTTTTAGTTTTAGTTTTAGTTTTAGTTTTAGTTTTAGTTTTAGTTTTAGTTTTAGTTTTAGTTTTAGTTTTAGTTTTAGTTTTAGTTTTAGTTTTAGTTTTAGTTTTAGTTTTAGTTTTAGTTTTAGTTTTAGTTTTAGTTTTAGTTTTAGTTTTAGTTTTAGTTTTAGTTTTAGTTTTAGTTTTAGTTTTAGTTTTAGTTTTAGTTTTAGTTTTAGTTTTAGTTTTAGTTTTAGTTTTAGTTTTAGTTTTAGTTTTAGTTTTAGTTTTAGTTTTAGTTTTAGTTTTAGTTTTAGTTTTAGTTTTAGTTTTAGTTTTAGTTTTAGTTTTAGTTTTAGTTTTAGTTTTAGTTTTAGTTTTAGTTTTAGTTTTAGTTTTAGTTTTAGTTTTAGTTTTAGTTTTAGTTTTAGTTTTAGTTTTAGTTTTAGTTTTAGTTTTAGTTTTAGTTTTAGTTTTAGTTTTAGTTTTAGTTTTAGTTTTAGTTTTAGTTTTAGTTTTAGTTTTAGTTTTAGTTTTAGTTTTAGTTTTAGTTTTAGTTTTAGTTTTAGTTTTAGTTTTAGTTTTAGTTTTAGTTTTAGTTTTAGTTTTAGTTTTAGTTTTAGTTTTAGTTTTAGTTTTAGTTTTAGTTTTAGTTTTAGTTTTAGTTTTAGTTTTAGTTTTAGTTTTAGTTTTAGTTTTAGTTTTAGTTTTAGTTTTAGTTTTAGTTTTAGTTTTAGTTTTAGTTTTAGTTTTAGTTTTAGTTTTAGTTTTAGTTTTAGTTTTAGTTTTAGTTTTAGTTTTAGTTTTAGTTTTAGTTTTAGTTTTAGTTTTAGTTTTAGTTTTAGTTTTAGTTTTAGTTTTAGTTTTAGTTTTAGTTTTAGTTTTAGTTTTAGTTTTAGTTTTAGTTTTAGTTTTAGTTTTAGTTTTAGTTTTAGTTTTAGTTTTAGTTTTAGTTTTAGTTTTAGTTTTAGTTTTAGTTTTAGTTTTAGTTTTAGTTTTAGTTTTAGTTTTAGTTTTAGTTTTAGTTTTAGTTTTAGTTTTAGTTTTAGTTTTAGTTTTAGTTTTAGTTTTAGTTTTAGTTTTAGTTTTAGTTTTAGTTTTAGTTTTAGTTTTAGTTTTAGTTTTAGTTTTAGTTTTAGTTTTAGTTTTAGTTTTAGTTTTAGTTTTAGTTTTAGTTTTAGTTTTAGTTTTAGTTTTAGTTTTAGTTTTAGTTTTAGTTTTAGTTTTAGTTTTAGTTTTAGTTTTAGTTTTAGTTTTAGTTTTAGTTTTAGTTTTAGTTTTAGTTTTAGTTTTAGTTTTAGTTTTAGTTTTAGTTTTAGTTTTAGTTTTAGTTTTAGTTTTAGTTTTAGTTTTAGTTTTAGTTTTAGTTTTAGTTTTAGTTTTAGTTTTAGTTTTAGTTTTAGTTTTAGTTTTAGTTTTAGTTTTAGTTTTAGTTTTAGTTTTAGTTTTAGTTTTAGTTTTAGTTTTAGTTTTAGTTTTAGTTTTAGTTTTAGTTTTAGTTTTAGTTTTAGTTTTAGTTTTAGTTTTAGTTTTAGTTTTAGTTTTAGTTTTAGTTTTAGTTTTAGTTTTAGTTTTAGTTTTAGTTTTAGTTTTAGTTTTAGTTTTAGTTTTAGTTTTAGTTTTAGTTTTAGTTTTAGTTTTAGTTTTAGTTTTAGTTTTAGTTTTAGTTTTAGTTTTAGTTTTAGTTTTAGTTTTAGTTTTAGTTTTAGTTTTAGTTTTAGTTTTAGTTTTAGTTTTAGTTTTAGTTTTAGTTTTAGTTTTAGTTTTAGTTTTAGTTTTAGTTTTAGTTTTAGTTTTAGTTTTAGTTTTAGTTTTAGTTTTAGTTTTAGTTTTAGTTTTAGTTTTAGTTTTAGTTTTAGTTTTAGTTTTAGTTTTAGTTTTAGTTTTAGTTTTAGTTTTAGTTTTAGTTTTAGTTTTAGTTTTAGTTTTAGTTTTAGTTTTAGTTTTAGTTTTAGTTTTAGTTTTAGTTTTAGTTTTAGTTTTAGTTTTAGTTTTAGTTTTAGTTTTAGTTTTAGTTTTAGTTTTAGTTTTAGTTTTAGTTTTAGTTTTAGTTTTAGTTTTAGTTTTAGTTTTAGTTTTAGTTTTAGTTTTAGTTTTAGTTTTAGTTTTAGTTTTAGTTTTAGTTTTAGTTTTAGTTTTAGTTTTAGTTTTAGTTTTAGTTTTAGTTTTAGTTTTAGTTTTAGTTTTAGTTTTAGTTTTAGTTTTAGTTTTAGTTTTAGTTTTAGTTTTAGTTTTAGTTTTAGTTTTAGTTTTAGTTTTAGTTTTAGTTTTAGTTTTAGTTTTAGTTTTAGTTTTAGTTTTAGTTTTAGTTTTAGTTTTAGTTTTAGTTTTAGTTTTAGTTTTAGTTTTAGTTTTAGTTTTAGTTTTAGTTTTAGTTTTAGTTTTAGTTTTAGTTTTAGTTTTAGTTTTAGTTTTAGTTTTAGTTTTAGTTTTAGTTTTAGTTTTAGTTTTAGTTTTAGTTTTAGTTTTAGTTTTAGTTTTAGTTTTAGTTTTAGTTTTAGTTTTAGTTTTAGTTTTAGTTTTAGTTTTAGTTTTAGTTTTAGTTTTAGTTTTAGTTTTAGTTTTAGTTTTAGTTTTAGTTTTAGTTTTAGTTTTAGTTTTAGTTTTAGTTTTAGTTTTAGTTTTAGTTTTAGTTTTAGTTTTAGTTTTAGTTTTAGTTTTAGTTTTAGTTTTAGTTTTAGTTTTAGTTTTAGTTTTAGTTTTAGTTTTAGTTTTAGTTTTAGTTTTAGTTTTAGTTTTAGTTTTAGTTTTAGTTTTAGTTTTAGTTTTAGTTTTAGTTTTAGTTTTAGTTTTAGTTTTAGTTTTAGTTTTAGTTTTAGTTTTAGTTTTAGTTTTAGTTTTAGTTTTAGTTTTAGTTTTAGTTTTAGTTTTAGTTTTAGTTTTAGTTTTAGTTTTAGTTTTAGTTTTAGTTTTAGTTTTAGTTTTAGTTTAAAACTAAAACTAAAACTAAAACTAAAACTAAAACTAAAACTAAAACTAAAACTAAAACTAAAACTAAAACTAAAACTAAAACTAAAACTAAAACTAAAACTAAAACTAAAACTAAAACTAAAACTAAAACTAAAACTAAAACTAAAACTAAAACTAAAACTAAAACTAAAACTAAAACTAAAACTAAAACTAAAACTAAAACTAAAACTAAAACTAAAACTAAAACTAAAACTAAAACTAAAACTAAAACTAAAACTAAAACTAAAACTAAAACTAAAACTAAAACTAAAACTAAAACTAAAACTAAAACTAAAACTAAAACTAAAACTAAAACTAAAACTAAAACTAAAACTAAAACTAAAACTAAAACTAAAACTAAAACTAAAACTAAAACTAAAACTAAAACTAAAACTAAAACTAAAACTAAAACTAAAACTAAAACTAAAACTAAAACTAAAACTAAAACTAAAACTAAAACTAAAACTAAAACTAAAACTAAAACTAAAACTAAAACTAAAACTAAAACTAAAACTAAAACTAAAACTAAAACTAAAACTAAAACTAAAACTAAAACTAAAACTAAAACTAAAACTAAAACTAAAACTAAAACTAAAACTAAAACTAAAACTAAAACTAAAACTAAAACTAAAACTAAAACTAAAACTAAAACTAAAACTAAAACTAAAACTAAAACTAAAACTAAAACTAAAACTAAAACTAAAACTAAAACTAAAACTAAAACTAAAACTAAAACTAAAACTAAAACTAAAACTAAAACTAAAACTAAAACTAAAACTAAAACTAAAACTAAAACTAAAACTAAAACTAAAACTAAAACTAAAACTAAAACTAAAACTAAAACTAAAACTAAAACTAAAACTAAAACTAAAACTAAAACTAAAACTAAAACTAAAACTAAAACTAAAACTAAAACTAAAACTAAAACTAAAACTAAAACTAAAACTAAAACTAAAACTAAAACTAAAACTAAAACTAAAACTAAAACTAAAACTAAAACTAAAACTAAAACTAAAACTAAAACTAAAACTAAAACTAAAACTAAAACTAAAACTAAAACTAAAACTAAAACTAAAACTAAAACTAAAACTAAAACTAAAACTAAAACTAAAACTAAAACTAAAACTAAAACTAAAACTAAAACTAAAACTAAAACTAAAACTAAAACTAAAACTAAAACTAAAACTAAAACTAAAACTAAAACTAAAACTAAAACTAAAACTAAAACTAAAACTAAAACTAAAACTAAAACTAAAACTAAAACTAAAACTAAAACTAAAACTAAAACTAAAACTAAAACTAAAACTAAAACTAAAACTAAAACTAAAACTAAAACTAAAACTAAAACTAAAACTAAAACTAAAACTAAAACTAAAACTAAAACTAAAACTAAAACTAAAACTAAAACTAAAACTAAAACTAAAACTAAAACTAAAACTAAAACTAAAACTAAAACTAAAACTAAAACTAAAACTAAAACTAAAACTAAAACTAAAACTAAAACTAAAACTAAAACTAAAACTAAAACTAAAACTAAAACTAAAACTAAAACTAAAACTAAAACTAAAACTAAAACTAAAACTAAAACTAAAACTAAAACTAAAACTAAAACTAAAACTAAAACTAAAACTAAAACTAAAACTAAAACTAAAACTAAAACTAAAACTAAAACTAAAACTAAAACTAAAACTAAAACTAAAACTAAAACTAAAACTAAAACTAAAACTAAAACTAAAACTAAAACTAAAACTAAAACTAAAACTAAAACTAAAACTAAAACTAAAACTAAAACTAAAACTAAAACTAAAACTAAAACTAAAACTAAAACTAAAACTAAAACTAAAACTAAAACTAAAACTAAAACTAAAACTAAAACTAAAACTAAAACTAAAACTAAAACTAAAACTAAAACTAAAACTAAAACTAAAACTAAAACTAAAACTAAAACTAAAACTAAAACTAAAACTAAAACTAAAACTAAAACTAAAACTAAAACTAAAACTAAAACTAAAACTAAAACTAAAACTAAAACTAAAACTAAAACTAAAACTAAAACTAAAACTAAAACTAAAACTAAAACTAAAACTAAAACTAAAACTAAAACTAAAACTAAAACTAAAACTAAAACTAAAACTAAAACTAAAACTAAAACTAAAACTAAAACTAAAACTAAAACTAAAACTAAAACTAAAACTAAAACTAAAACTAAAACTAAAACTAAAACTAAAACTAAAACTAAAACTAAAACTAAAACTAAAACTAAAACTAAAACTAAAACTAAAACTAAAACTAAAACTAAAACTAAAACTAAAACTAAAACTAAAACTAAAACTAAAACTAAAACTAAAACTAAAACTAAAACTAAAACTAAAACTAAAACTAAAACTAAAACTAAAACTAAAACTAAAACTAAAACTAAAACTAAAACTAAAACTAAAACTAAAACTAAAACTAAAACTAAAACTAAAACTAAAACTAAAACTAAAACTAAAACTAAAACTAAAACTAAAACTAAAACTAAAACTAAAACTAAAACTAAAACTAAAACTAAAACTAAAACTAAAACTAAAACTAAAACTAAAACTAAAACTAAAACTAAAACTAAAACTAAAACTAAAACTAAAACTAAAACTAAAACTAAAACTAAAACTAAAACTAAAACTAAAACTAAAACTAAAACTAAAACTAAAACTAAAACTAAAACTAAAACTAAAACTAAAACTAAAACTAAAACTAAAACTAAAACTAAAACTAAAACTAAAACTAAAACTAAAACTAAAACTAAAACTAAAACTAAACACAAACAACACAAAACAAAACAACAAACCACACCACACCAACCAACACCACCCCCACCCCACCCCACCCCAACACCCACACCCCACACCCACCCAACACACAAACACAAAACAACACACAACAAACAAAACTAAAACTAAAACTAACAACCTAAAACTAAAACTAAAACTAAAACTAAAACTAAAACTAAAACTAAAACTAAAACTAAAACTAAAACTAAAACTAAAACTAAAACTAAAACTAAAACTAAAACTAAAACTAAAACTAAAACTAAAACTAAAACTAAAACTAAAACTAAAACTAAAACTAAAACTAAAACTAAAACTAAAACTAAAACTAAAACTAAAACTAAAACTAAAACTAAAACTAAAACTAAAACTAAAACTAAAACTAAAACTAAAACTAAAACTAAAACTAAAACTAAAACTAAAACTAAAACTAAAACTAAAACTAAAACTAAAACTAAAACTAAAACTAAAACTAAAACTAAAACTAAAACTAAAACTAAAACTAAAACTAAAACTAAAACTAAAACTAAAACTAAAACTAAAACTAAAACTAAAACTAAAACTAAAACTAAAACTAAAACTAAAACTAAAACTAAAACTAAAACTAAAACTAAAACTAAAACTAAAACTAAAACTAAAACTAAAACTAAAACTAAAACTAAAACTAAAACTAAAACTAAAACTAAAACTAAAACTAAAACTAAAACTAAAACTAAAACTAAAACTAAAACTAAAACTAAAACTAAAACTAAAACTAAAACTAAAACTAAAACTAAAACTAAAACTAAAACTAAAACTAAAACTAAAACTAAAACTAAAACTAAAACTAAAACTAAAACTAAAACTAAAACTAAAACTAAAACTAAAACTAAAACTAAAACTAAAACTAAAACTAAAACTAAAACTAAAACTAAAACTAAAACTAAAACTAAAACTAAAACTAAAACTAAAACTAAAACTAAAACTAAAACTAAAACTAAAACTAAAACTAAAACTAAAACTAAAACTAAAACTAAAACTAAAACTAAAACTAAAACTAAAACTAAAACTAAAACTAAAACTAAAACTAAAACTAAAACTAAAACTAAAACTAAAACTAAAACTAAAACTAAAACTAAAACTAAAACTAAAACTAAAACTAAAACTAAAACTAAAACTAAAACTAAAACTAAAACTAAAACTAAAACTAAAACTAAAACTAAAACTAAAACTAAAACTAAAACTAAAACTAAAACTAAAACTAAAACTAAAACTAAAACTAAAACTAAAACTAAAACTAAAACTAAAACTAAAACTAAAACTAAAACTAAAACTAAAACTAAAACTAAAACTAAAACTAAAACTAAAACTAAAACTAAAACTAAAACTAAAACTAAAACTAAAACTAAAACTAAAACTAAAACTAAAACTAAAACTAAAACTAAAACTAAAACTAAAACTAAAACTAAAACTAAAACTAAAACTAAAACTAAAACTAAAACTAAAACTAAAACTAAAACTAAAACTAAAACTAAAACTAAAACTAAAACTAAAACTAAAACTAAAACTAAAACTAAAACTAAAACTAAAACTAAAACTAAAACTAAAACTAAAACTAAAACTAAAACTAAAACTAAAACTAAAACTAAAACTAAAACTAAAACTAAAACTAAAACTAAAACTAAAACTAAAACTAAAACTAAAACTAAAACTAAAACTAAAACTAAAACTAAAACTAAAACTAAAACTAAAACTAAAACTAAAACTAAAACTAAAACTAAAACTAAAACTAAAACTAAAACTAAAACTAAAACTAAAACTAAAACTAAAACTAAAACTAAAACTAAAACTAAAACTAAAACTAAAACTAAAACTAAAACTAAAACTAAAACTAAAACTAAAACTAAAACTAAAACTAAAACTAAAACTAAAACTAAAACTAAAACTAAAACTAAAACTAAAACTAAAACTAAAACTAAAACTAAAACTAAAACTAAAACTAAAACTAAAACTAAAACTAAAACTAAAACTAAAACTAAAACTAAAACTAAAACTAAAACTAAAACTAAAACTAAAACTAAAACTAAAACTAAAACTAAAACTAAAACTAAAACTAAAACTAAAACTAAAACTAAAACTAAAACTAAAACTAAAACTAAAACTAAAACTAAAACTAAAACTAAAACTAAAACTAAAACTAAAACTAAAACTAAAACTAAAACTAAAACTAAAACTAAAACTAAAACTAAAACTAAAACTAAAACTAAAACTAAAACTAAAACTAAAACTAAAACTAAAACTAAAACTAAAACTAAAACTAAAACTAAAACTAAAACTAAAACTAAAACTAAAACTAAAACTAAAACTAAAACTAAAACTAAAACTAAAACTAAAACTAAAACTAAAACTAAAACTAAAACTAAAACTAAAACTAAAACTAAAACTAAAACTAAAACTAAAACTAAAACTAAAACTAAAACTAAAACTAAAACTAAAACTAAAACTAAAACTAAAACTAAAACTAAAACTAAAACTAAAACTAAAACTAAAACTAAAACTAAAACTAAAACTAAAACTAAAACTAAAACTAAAACTAAAACTAAAACTAAAACTAAAACTAAAACTAAAACTAAAACTAAAACTAAAACTAAAACTAAAACTAAAACTAAAACTAAAACTAAAACTAAAACTAAAACTAAAACTAAAACTAAAACTAAAACTAAAACTAAAACTAAAACAAAACTAAAACAAAACTAAAACTAAAACTAACAAACTAAAACTAACAAAACAAACTAAAACTAAAACTAAAACTAAAACTAAAACTAAAACTAAAACTAAAACTAAAACTAAAACTAAAACTAAAACTAAAACTAAAACTAAAACTAAAACTAAAACTAAAACTAAAACTAAAACTAAAACTAAAACTAAAACTAAAACTAAAACTAAAACTAAAACTAAAACTAAAACTAAAACTAAAACTAAAACTAAAACTAAAACTAAAACTAAAACTAAAACTAAAACTAAAACTAAAACTAAAACTAAAACTAAAACTAAAACTAAAACTAAAACTAAAACTAAAACTAAAACTAAAACTAAAACTAAAACTAAAACTAAAACTAAAACTAAAACTAAAACTAAAACTAAAACTAAAACTAAAACTAAAACTAAAACTAAAACTAAAACTAAAACTAAAACTAAAACTAAAACTAAAACTAAAACTAAAACTAAAACTAAAACTAAAACTAAAACTAAAACTAAAACTAAAACTAAAACTAAAACTAAAACTAAAACTAAAACTAAAACTAAAACTAAAACTAAAACTAAAACTAAAACTAAAACTAAAACTAAAACTAAAACTAAAACTAAAACTAAAACTAAAACTAAAACTAAAACTAAAACTAAAACTAAAACTAAAACTAAAACTAAAACTAAAACTAAAACTAAAACTAAAACTAAAACTAAAACTAAAACTAAAACTAAAACTAAAACTAAAACTAAAACTAAAACTAAAACTAAAACTAAAACTAAAACTAAAACTAAAACTAAAACTAAAACTAAAACTAAAACTAAAACTAAAACTAAAACTAAAACTAAAACTAAAACTAAAACTAAAACTAAAACTAAAACTAAAACTAAAACTAAAACTAAAACTAAAACTAAAACTAAAACTAAAACTAAAACTAAAACTAAAACTAAAACTAAAACTAAAACTAAAACTAAAACTAAAACTAAAACTAAAACTAAAACTAAAACTAAAACTAAAACTAAAACTAAAACTAAAACTAAAACTAAAACTAAAACTAAAACTAAAACTAAAACTAAAACTAAAACTAAAACTAAAACTAAAACTAAAACTAAAACTAAAACTAAAACTAAAACTAAAACTAAAACTAAAACTAAAACTAAAACTAAAACTAAAACTAAAACTAAAACTAAAACTAAAACTAAAACTAAAACTAAAACTAAAACTAAAACTAAAACTAAAACTAAAACTAAAACTAAAACTAAAACTAAAACTAAAACTAAAACTAAAACTAAAACTAAAACTAAAACTAAAACTAAAACTAAAACTAAAACTAAAACTAAAACTAAAACTAAAACTAAAACTAAAACTAAAACTAAAACTAAAACTAAAACTAAAACTAAAACTAAAACTAAAACTAAAACTAAAACTAAAACTAAAACTAAAACTAAAACTAAAACTAAAACTAAAACTAAAACTAAAACTAAAACTAAAACTAAAACTAAAACTAAAACTAAAACTAAAACTAAAACTAAAACTAAAACTAAAACTAAAACTAAAACTAAAACTAAAACTAAAACTAAAACTAAAACTAAAACTAAAACTAAAACTAAAACTAAAACTAAAACTAAAACTAAAACTAAAACTAAAACTAAAACTAAAACTAAAACTAAAACTAAAACTAAAACTAAAACTAAAACTAAAACTAAAACTAAAACTAAAACTAAAACTAAAACTAAAACTAAAACTAAAACTAAAACTAAAACTAAAACTAAAACTAAAACTAAAACTAAAACTAAAACTAAAACTAAAACTAAAACTAAAACTAAAACTAAAACTAAAACTAAAACTAAAACTAAAACTAAAACTAAAACTAAAACTAAAACTAAAACTAAAACTAAAACTAAAACTAAAACTAAAACTAAAACTAAAACTAAAACTAAAACTAAAACTAAAACTAAAACTAAAACTAAAACTAAAACTAAAACTAAAACTAAAACTAAAACTAAAACTAAAACTAAAACTAAAACTAAAACTAAAACTAAAACTAAAACTAAAACTAAAACTAAAACTAAAACTAAAACTAAAACTAAAACTAAAACTAAAACTAAAACTAAAACTAAAACTAAAACTAAAACTAAAACTAAAACTAAAACTAAAACTAAAACTAAAACTAAAACTAAAACTAAAACTAAAACTAAAACTAAAACTAAAACTAAAACTAAAACTAAAACTAAAACTAAAACTAAAACTAAAACTAAAACTAAAACTAAAACTAAAACTAAAACTAAAACTAAAACTAAAACTAAAACTAAAACTAAAACTAAAACTAAAACTAAAACTAAAACTAAAACTAAAACTAAAACTAAAACTAAAACTAAAACTAAAACTAAAACTAAAACTAAAACTAAAACTAAAACTAAAACTAAAACTAAAACTAAAACTAAAACTAAAACTAAAACTAAAACTAAAACTAAAACTAAAACTAAAACTAAAACTAAAACTAAAACTAAAACTAAAACTAAAACTAAAACTAAAACTAAAACTAAAACTAAAACTAAAACTAAAACTAAAACTAAAACTAAAACTAAAACTAAAACTAAAACTAAAACTAAAACTAAAACTAAAACTAAAACTAAAACTAAAACTAAAACTAAAACTAAAACTAAAACTAAAACTAAAACTAAAACTAAAACTAAAACTAAAACTAAAACTAAAACTAAAACTAAAACTAAAACTAAAACTAAAACTAAAACTAAAACTAAAACTAAAACTAAAACTAAAACTAAAACTAAAACTAAAACTAAAACTAAAACTAAAACTAAAACTAAAACTAAAACTAAAACTAAAACTAAAACTAAAACTAAAACTAAAACTAAAACTAAAACTAAAACTAAAACTAAAACTAAAACTAAAACTAAAACTAAAACTAAAACTAAAACTAAAACTAAAACTAAAACTAAAACTAAAACTAAAACTAAAACTAAAACTAAAACTAAAACTAAAACTAAAACTAAAACTAAAACTAAAACTAAAACTAAAACTAAAACTAAAACTAAAACTAAAACTAAAACTAAAACTAAAACTAAAACTAAAACTAAAACTAAAACTAAAACTAAAACTAAAACTAAAACTAAAACTAAAACTAAAACTAAAACTAAAACTAAAACTAAAACTAAAACTAAAACTAAAACTAAAACTAAAACTAAAACTAAAACTAAAACTAAAACTAAAACTAAAACTAAAACTAAAACTAAAACTAAAACTAAAACTAAAACTAAAACTAAAACTAAAACTAAAACTAAAACTAAAACTAAAACTAAAACTAAAACTAAAACTAAAACTAAAACTAAAACTAAAACTAAAACTAAAACTAAAACTAAAACTAAAACTAAAACTAAAACTAAAACTAAAACTAAAACTAAAACTAAAACTAAAACTAAAACTAAAACTAAAACTAAAACTAAAACTAAAACTAAAACTAAAACTAAAACTAAAACTAAAACTAAAACTAAAACTAAAACTAAAACTAAAACTAAAACTAAAACTAAAACTAAAACTAAAACTAAAACTAAAACTAAAACTAAAACTAAAACTAAAACTAAAACTAAAACTAAAACTAAAACTAAAACTAAAACTAAAACTAAAACTAAAACTAAAACTAAAACTAAAACTAAAACTAAAACTAAAACTAAAACTAAAACTAAAACTAAAACTAAAACTAAAACTAAAACTAAAACTAAAACTAAAACTAAAACTAAAACTAAAACTAAAACTAAAACTAAAACTAAAACTAAAACTAAAACTAAAACTAAAACTAAAACTAAAACTAAAACTAAAACTAAAACTAAAACTAAAACTAAAACTAAAACTAAAACTAAAACTAAAACTAAAACTAAAACTAAAACTAAAACTAAAACTAAAACTAAAACTAAAACTAAAACTAAAACTAAAACTAAAACTAAAACTAAAACTAAAACTAAAACTAAAACTAAAACTAAAACTAAAACTAAAACTAAAACTAAAACTAAAACTAAAACTAAAACTAAAACTAAAACTAAAACTAAAACTAAAACTAAAACTAAAACTAAAACTAAAACTAAAACTAAAACTAAAACTAAAACTAAAACTAAAACTAAAACTAAAACTAAAACTAAAACTAAAACTAAAACTAAAACTAAAACTAAAACTAAAACTAAAACTAAAACTAAAACTAAAACTAAAACTAAAACTAAAACTAAAACTAAAACTAAAACTAAAACTAAAACTAAAACTAAAACTAAAACTAAAACTAAAACTAAAACTAAAACTAAAACTAAAACTAAAACTAAAACTAAAACTAAAACTAAAACTAAAACTAAAACTAAAACTAAAACTAAAACTAAAACTAAAACTAAAACTAAAACTAAAACTAAAACTAAAACTAAAACTAAAACTAAAACTAAAACTAAAACTAAAACTAAAACTAAAACTAAAACTAAAACTAAAACTAAAACTAAAACTAAAACTAAAACTAAAACTAAAACTAAAACTAAAACTAAAACTAAAACTAAAACTAAAACTAAAACTAAAACTAAAACTAAAACTAAAACTAAAACTAAAACTAAAACTAAAACTAAAACTAAAACTAAAACTAAAACTAAAACTAAAACTAAAACTAAAACTAAAACTAAAACTAAAACTAAAACTAAAACTAAAACTAAAACTAAAACTAAAACTAAAACTAAAACTAAAACTAAAACTAAAACTAAAACTAAAACTAAAACTAAAACTAAAACTAAAACTAAAACTAAAACTAAAACTAAAACTAAAACTAAAACTAAAACTAAAACTAAAACTAAAACTAAAACTAAAACTAAAACTAAAACTAAAACTAAAACTAAAACTAAAACTAAAACTAAAACTAAAACTAAAACTAAAACTAAAACTAAAACTAAAACTAAAACTAAAACTAAAACTAAAACTAAAACTAAAACTAAAACTAAAACTAAAACTAAAACTAAAACTAAAACTAAAACTAAAACTAAAACTAAAACTAAAACTAAAACTAAAACTAAAACTAAAACTAAAACTAAAACTAAAACTAAAACTAAAACTAAAACTAAAACTAAAACTAAAACTAAAACTAAAACTAAAACTAAAACTAAAACTAAAACTAAAACTAAAACTAAAACTAAAACTAAAACTAAAACTAAAACTAAAACTAAAACTAAAACTAAAACTAAAACTAAAACTAAAACTAAAACTAAAACTAAAACTAAAACTAAAACTAAAACTAAAACTAAAACTAAAACTAAAACTAAAACTAAAACTAAAACTAAAACTAAAACTAAAACTAAAACTAAAACTAAAACTAAAACTAAAACTAAAACTAAAACTAAAACTAAAACTAAAACTAAAACTAAAACTAAAACTAAAACTAAAACTAAAACTAAAACTAAAACTAAAACTAAAACTAAAACTAAAACTAAAACTAAAACTAAAACTAAAACTAAAACTAAAACTAAAACTAAAACTAAAACTAAAACTAAAACTAAAACTAAAACTAAAACTAAAACTAAAACTAAAACTAAAACTAAAACTAAAACTAAAACTAAAACTAAAACTAAAACTAAAACTAAAACTAAAACTAAAACTAAAACTAAAACTAAAACTAAAACTAAAACTAAAACTAAAACTAAAACTAAAACTAAAACTAAAACTAAAACTAAAACTAAAACTAAAACTAAAACTAAAACTAAAACTAAAACTAAAACTAAAACTAAAACTAAAACTAAAACTAAAACTAAAACTAAAACTAAAACTAAAACTAAAACTAAAACTAAAACTAAAACTAAAACTAAAACTAAAACTAAAACTAAAACTAAAACTAAAACTAAAACTAAAACTAAAACTAAAACTAAAACTAAAACTAAAACTAAAACTAAAACTAAAACTAAAACTAAAACTAAAACTAAAACTAAAACTAAAACTAAAACTAAAACTAAAACTAAAACTAAAACTAAAACTAAAACTAAAACTAAAACTAAAACTAAAACTAAAACTAAAACTAAAACTAAAACTAAAACTAAAACTAAAACTAAAACTAAAACTAAAACTAAAACTAAAACTAAAACTAAAACTAAAACTAAAACTAAAACTAAAACTAAAACTAAAACTAAAACTAAAACTAAAACTAAAACTAAAACTAAAACTAAAACTAAAACTAAAACTAAAACTAAAACTAAAACTAAAACTAAAACTAAAACTAAAACTAAAACTAAAACTAAAACTAAAACTAAAACTAAAACTAAAACTAAAACTAAAACTAAAACTAAAACTAAAACTAAAACTAAAACTAAAACTAAAACTAAAACTAAAACTAAAACTAAAACTAAAACTAAAACTAAAACTAAAACTAAAACTAAAACTAAAACTAAAACTAAAACTAAAACTAAAACTAAAACTAAAACTAAAACTAAAACTAAAACTAAAACTAAAACTAAAACTAAAACTAAAACTAAAACTAAAACTAAAACTAAAACTAAAACTAAAACTAAAACTAAAACTAAAACTAAAACTAAAACTAAAACTAAAACTAAAACTAAAACTAAAACTAAAACTAAAACTAAAACTAAAACTAAAACTAAAACTAAAACTAAAACTAAAACTAAAACTAAAACTAAAACTAAAACTAAAACTAAAACTAAAACTAAAACTAAAACTAAAACTAAAACTAAAACTAAAACTAAAACTAAAACTAAAACTAAAACTAAAACTAAAACTAAAACTAAAACTAAAACTAAAACTAAAACTAAAACTAAAACTAAAACTAAAACTAAAACTAAAACTAAAACTAAAACTAAAACTAAAACTAAAACTAAAACTAAAACTAAAACTAAAACTAAAACTAAAACTAAAACTAAAACTAAAACTAAAACTAAAACTAAAACTAAAACTAAAACTAAAACTAAAACTAAAACTAAAACTAAAACTAAAACTAAAACTAAAACTAAAACTAAAACTAAAACTAAAACTAAAACTAAAACTAAAACTAAAACTAAAACTAAAACTAAAACTAAAACTAAAACTAAAACTAAAACTAAAACTAAAACTAAAACTAAAACTAAAACTAAAACTAAAACTAAAACTAAAACTAAAACTAAAACTAAAACTAAAACTAAAACTAAAACTAAAACTAAAACTAAAACTAAAACTAAAACTAAAACTAAAACTAAAACTAAAACTAAAACTAAAACTAAAACTAAAACTAAAACTAAAACTAAAACTAAAACTAAAACTAAAACTAAAACTAAAACTAAAACTAAAACTAAAACTAAAACTAAAACTAAAACTAAAACTAAAACTAAAACTAAAACTAAAACTAAAACTAAAACTAAAACTAAAACTAAAACTAAAACTAAAACTAAAACTAAAACTAAAACTAAAACTAAAACTAAAACTAAAACTAAAACTAAAACTAAAACTAAAACTAAAACTAAAACTAAAACTAAAACTAAAACTAAAACTAAAACTAAAACTAAAACTAAAACTAAAACTAAAACTAAAACTAAAACTAAAACTAAAACTAAAACTAAAACTAAAACTAAAACTAAAACTAAAACTAAAACTAAAACTAAAACTAAAACTAAAACTAAAACTAAAACTAAAACTAAAACTAAAACTAAAACTAAAACTAAAACTAAAACTAAAACTAAAACTAAAACTAAAACTAAAACTAAAACTAAAACTAAAACTAAAACTAAAACTAAAACTAAAACTAAAACTAAAACTAAAACTAAAACTAAAACTAAAACTAAAACTAAAACTAAAACTAAAACTAAAACTAAAACTAAAACTAAAACTAAAACTAAAACTAAAACTAAAACTAAAACTAAAACTAAAACTAAAACTAAAACTAAAACTAAAACTAAAACTAAAACTAAAACTAAAACTAAAACTAAAACTAAAACTAAAACTAAAACTAAAACTAAAACTAAAACTAAAACTAAAACTAAAACTAAAACTAAAACTAAAACTAAAACTAAAACTAAAACTAAAACTAAAACTAAAACTAAAACTAAAACTAAAACTAAAACTAAAACTAAAACTAAAACTAAAACTAAAACTAAAACTAAAACTAAAACTAAAACTAAAACTAAAACTAAAACTAAAACTAAAACTAAAACTAAAACTAAAACTAAAACTAAAACTAAAACTAAAACTAAAACTAAAACTAAAACTAAAACTAAAACTAAAACTAAAACTAAAACTAAAACTAAAACTAAAACTAAAACTAAAACTAAAACTAAAACTAAAACTAAAACTAAAACTAAAACTAAAACTAAAACTAAAACTAAAACTAAAACTAAAACTAAAACTAAAACTAAAACTAAAACTAAAACTAAAACTAAAACTAAAACTAAAACTAAAACTAAAACTAAAACTAAAACTAAAACTAAAACTAAAACTAAAACTAAAACTAAAACTAAAACTAAAACTAAAACTAAAACTAAAACTAAAACTAAAACTAAAACTAAAACTAAAACTAAAACTAAAACTAAAACTAAAACTAAAACTAAAACTAAAACTAAAACTAAAACTAAAACTAAAACTAAAACTAAAACTAAAACTAAAACTAAAACTAAAACTAAAACTAAAACTAAAACTAAAACTAAAACTAAAACTAAAACTAAAACTAAAACTAAAACTAAAACTAAAACTAAAACTAAAACTAAAACTAAAACTAAAACTAAAACTAAAACTAAAACTAAAACTAAAACTAAAACTAAAACTAAAACTAAAACTAAAACTAAAACTAAAACTAAAACTAAAACTAAAACTAAAACTAAAACTAAAACTAAAACTAAAACTAAAACTAAAACTAAAACTAAAACTAAAACTAAAACTAAAACTAAAACTAAAACTAAAACTAAAACTAAAACTAAAACTAAAACTAAAACTAAAACTAAAACTAAAACTAAAACTAAAACTAAAACTAAAACTAAAACTAAAACTAAAACTAAAACTAAAACTAAAACTAAAACTAAAACTAAAACTAAAACTAAAACTAAAACTAAAACTAAAACTAAAACTAAAACTAAAACTAAAACTAAAACTAAAACTAAAACTAAAACTAAAACTAAAACTAAAACTAAAACTAAAACTAAAACTAAAACTAAAACTAAAACTAAAACTAAAACTAAAACTAAAACTAAAACTAAAACTAAAACTAAAACTAAAACTAAAACTAAAACTAAAACTAAAACTAAAACTAAAACTAAAACTAAAACTAAAACTAAAACTAAAACTAAAACTAAAACTAAAACTAAAACTAAAACTAAAACTAAAACTAAAACTAAAACTAAAACTAAAACTAAAACTAAAACTAAAACTAAAACTAAAACTAAAACTAAAACTAAAACTAAAACTAAAACTAAAACTAAAACTAAAACTAAAACTAAAACTAAAACTAAAACTAAAACTAAAACTAAAACTAAAACTAAAACTAAAACTAAAACTAAAACTAAAACTAAAACTAAAACTAAAACTAAAACTAAAACTAAAACTAAAACTAAAACTAAAACTAAAACTAAAACTAAAACTAAAACTAAAACTAAAACTAAAACTAAAACTAAAACTAAAACTAAAACTAAAACTAAAACTAAAACTAAAACTAAAACTAAAACTAAAACTAAAACTAAAACTAAAACTAAAACTAAAACTAAAACTAAAACTAAAACTAAAACTAAAACTAAAACTAAAACTAAAACTAAAACTAAAACTAAAACTAAAACTAAAACTAAAACTAAAACTAAAACTAAAACTAAAACTAAAACTAAAACTAAAACTAAAACTAAAACTAAAACTAAAACTAAAACTAAAACTAAAACTAAAACTAAAACTAAAACTAAAACTAAAACTAAAACTAAAACTAAAACTAAAACTAAAACTAAAACTAAAACTAAAACTAAAACTAAAACTAAAACTAAAACTAAAACTAAAACTAAAACTAAAACTAAAACTAAAACTAAAACTAAAACTAAAACTAAAACTAAAACTAAAACTAAAACTAAAACTAAAACTAAAACTAAAACTAAAACTAAAACTAAAACTAAAACTAAAACTAAAACTAAAACTAAAACTAAAACTAAAACTAAAACTAAAACTAAAACTAAAACTAAAACTAAAACTAAAACTAAAACTAAAACTAAAACTAAAACTAAAACTAAAACTAAAACTAAAACTAAAACTAAAACTAAAACTAAAACTAAAACTAAAACTAAAACTAAAACTAAAACTAAAACTAAAACTAAAACTAAAACTAAAACTAAAACTAAAACTAAAACTAAAACTAAAACTAAAACTAAAACTAAAACTAAAACTAAAACTAAAACTAAAACTAAAACTAAAACTAAAACTAAAACTAAAACTAAAACTAAAACTAAAACTAAAACTAAAACTAAAACTAAAACTAAAACTAAAACTAAAACTAAAACTAAAACTAAAACTAAAACTAAAACTAAAACTAAAACTAAAACTAAAACTAAAACTAAAACTAAAACTAAAACTAAAACTAAAACTAAAACTAAAACTAAAACTAAAACTAAAACTAAAACTAAAACTAAAACTAAAACTAAAACTAAAACTAAAACTAAAACTAAAACTAAAACTAAAACTAAAACTAAAACTAAAACTAAAACTAAAACTAAAACTAAAACTAAAACTAAAACTAAAACTAAAACTAAAACTAAAACTAAAACTAAAACTAAAACTAAAACTAAAACTAAAACTAAAACTAAAACTAAAACTAAAACTAAAACTAAAACTAAAACTAAAACTAAAACTAAAACTAAAACTAAAACTAAAACTAAAACTAAAACTAAAACTAAAACTAAAACTAAAAATAAAACTATAAATTTTACACGTATATCAGCCTTATTAGGCTGAAATATGATGGCGCTGTCTGAGACCGGCTGTAACTGGCACGAGGTTGCAAAAACATGCCAGTATCAGATGGTACCAGCCAGTTACAGATTGTATAAAACAATAACAGTCAGTAAATGCTAATATGCGTGAAAATTTTTATTTGCATTCGATACTAATTGAAATTTTACATAAATAAAATTTTACACGTACATCAGCCTTATAAGGCTGAAACATTATAACGCTGTCTGAGACGAGCTGCAACAGACCAGAGCTGGCATAAACTTTCCATTATGAGTCGGTACCAGCCAGTTACAAAGTGAATAAAATATTAGCAGTCATTCAGGTCTATTCTGTATGGAATCCGTTAAACGTTAACACGTTAAAAATACTTGTTAAAAAATAAGAATTAGCGGGCCGTCAAAAATTAGCGTTTCTTTGGTATTCACTATGGTCCATTATTAACGTATATGCTAAAACTTAAAATTTAACGGTGCCGTTAATATCTGAAGTGAAATGAGTGACAAATGTCAAAAAATGCCATGAAAACACACGTCGTATCTTGCATCATACATATCTTTCTTGTTATTTGAGGGTTAGGATTGTTTATATATATACATCATTTAGATTTTTTTATTATCGTTGAAACATTCCTCATTATATTCCAGTGTTGTTAAAGAATATTTCAAAAAATTTGTGCTGTTGATTTGTGAATTATATATGTGTAAACATAAAGTTTGGTTTTAATTTTCGGATTGACATTACATTTGACGTTTAAGTGAATTGTTACTTATGTATTATATTTGACCATTTTTCCAAGTGTTATATCTTAATATTTTAAATATTTGTAGATAAATAGTGGACAATATTATTAGTGATGAGACTCAGCCACCCTCACTCGGTCAAATTAAAAAAAATTATTAGCAATTAACAAATAAATTTGTTTCATAATTCGCAGTTCCTACTATTCGCAACCAAAATTAAGCATGTAAATAATAGAGATAAAGAATACTGCAATAAAAGCAAGATTTGGTACGTGTAAAACGCACCAATGCGTAGAGCTCGCCTTTATGTAAGAAATGCGTTGCGAGCAGTGGTTCTTAATTATTGAGGCCTTTTGGTTAATAATTTGAAAAATAATTATATACATAATAAGTTTTTCAATTTTTTGTATATTATATTGATAAAAATAATTTTTTGTGCGTAGTTTAAAATTCAAAATTATAATATTTAATTATTTATTTCGGGCTTTGGGTTAACAACATGAAAAAATCTTGTATACATAAAATATCTTAGAATTTTTAGTAGAATTTTTGAATGCTTTAATTATTTTTATAAGGGCAGTATTAAGGGGGGCTCTAAATTTTGTGGCCCTATAACTCGGGAAGTATACGGGCGATATGATTTAAATTGCAAGCGAATTCAAATGGGATGCCAAATAATATGTGTACCAAATTTGGTGTGAATCGCTTCGGTACCTTCAGAGGAGTACAGGGAACAAATTGTAGTA
This sequence comes from Leistus spinibarbis, assembly GCA_933228885.1. Classification (NCBI taxonomy): domain Eukaryota; kingdom Metazoa; phylum Arthropoda; class Insecta; order Coleoptera; family Carabidae; genus Leistus; species Leistus spinibarbis. The sequence goes on along the minus strand of CAKOGD010000046.1, from coordinate 16,007 downwards.
TGGCGGAATCGGTTAGATTGAGTAAACACGGCGAGACGCGTACTCAATATAGAATATGATACAGCTGGAATCGAATTTTAACAGAGTACAAAATGTATTCGAATACTCAACGAGTTCGAGTCCATGCATACGGTGGATTCCAACAGATCGGGTGAGTACGCATTTCGCCGTGTTCACCCGATTCAGCTGGCATCGAGTACAAAATGTATTCGAATACTCAGGAACGTGTATTCGAGTATAGCAAGTACTTTCAAGAATCGACTACATACCGATTCTTTGTACTCGAGTATCACATCACTAAATATGTATTGTAAGATTTGATCATGCCGATAATAATTGCAATTTTCAATAAATATCGTGATTTAACATCATCTTCTAAACTATTTATGAATGCAGATATGTTTAGTTTTACAAATATTCACTTATAAAATAACACGGACATTTAATGAGGATCTTTCAACGATAACGAAAAATCTAAATAACTATGAAAATATAACGTTAATATTTTAACACTACCCTTGAAGTTGCCGTTAAAATATACAATATTAACGTGACAGTTGAGAAAATTTGTTAAAATTTTAGCGGTTTATGCGTTAGCGAATACAAAAACACGTTAAAAATATTCGTTAATATTTTAACGTTGACCTTGAAATTAACGGCTACGCTAAAAATTACAGAATAGGCCTGTGTAAAAGCCAATATGCGTGTGAAATTTTACACGTATATAAGCCTTATTAGGCTGAAATATGATGGCGCTGTCCGAGACCGGCTGTAACTGGCCAGAGCTTGCAAAAGCATGCTATTATGAGTCGGTACCAGCCAGTTACAGATTGTATAAAAGATTACCAGTCTGTAAAAGGTAATATGCGTGTAAAATTTAACACGTATATCAGCCTTATTAGGCTGAAACATAATGGCGCTATCTGAGACGAGCTGCAAAAGACCAGAGCTGGCATAAACTTTCCATTATGAGTCGGTACCAGCCAGTTACAAAGTGTATAAAATATTAGCAGTCTGTAAACGCCAATATGCGTGTGAAATTTTACACGTATATCAGCCTAATTAGGCTGAAATATGATGGCGCTGTCCGAGACCGGCTGTAACTGGCCAGAGCTGGCAAAAGCATGCTATATGAGTCAGTACCAGCCAGTTACAGATTGTATAAAAGATTACCAGTCAGTAAAAGGTAATATGCGTGTAAAATTTAACACGTATATCGGCCTTATTAGGCTGAAATATGATGGCGCTGTCTGAGACCGGCTGCAACAGACCAGAGCTTGCAAAAACTTTCCATTATGTGTCGGTACCAGCCAGTTACAGAGTGTATAAAATATAACCAGTCTGTAAAAGCCAATATGCGTGTAAAAGTTTACGCTTATACGTATAAGCCTTATTAGGCTGAAATATTATAGCGCTGTCTGAAATTGGCTGTAGCCGGCCAGAGCTGGCAAAAACATGCCGGTATAAGACTGTACCTGCCAGTTACAGCTTGTATAAAACATTACCAGTCAGTAAAAGGTAATATGCGTGTAAAATTTAACACGTATATCGGCCTTATTAGGCTGAAATATGATGGCGCTGTCTGAGACCGGCTGCAACAGACCAGAGCTGGCAAAAACATGCCAGTATAAGACTGTACCTGCCAGTTACAGCTTGTATAAAACATTACCAGTCAGTAAAAGGTAATATGTGTGTAAAATTTAACACGTATATCGGCCTTATTAGGCTGAAATATGATGGCGCTGTCTGAGACAGGCTGCAACAGACCAGAGCTGGCAAAAACTTTCCATTATGAGTCGGTACCAGCCAGTTACAGAGTGTATAAAATATAACCAGTCTGTAAAAGCCAATATGCGTGTAAATGTTTACGCTTATATAAGCCTTATTAGGCTGAAATATGATGGCGCAGTCTGAAACTGGCTGTAGCCGGCCAGAGCTGGCAAAAACATGCCAGTATAAGACTGTACAAGCCAGTTACAGCTTGTATAAAATATTACCAGTCAGTAAAAGGTAATATGCGTGTAAAATTTAAACCGTATATCAGCCTTATTAGGCTGAAATATGATGGCGCTGTCTGAGACCGGCTGTAACTGGCACGAGGTTGCAAAAACATGCCAGTATCAGATAGTACCAGCCAGTTACAGATTGTATAAAACAATAACAGTCAGTAAATGCTAATATGCGTGAAAAATTTTATTTGCATTCGATATTAATTGAAATTTTACATAAATAAAATTTTACACGTACATCAGCCTTATTAGGCTGAAACATTATGGCGCTGTCTGAGACGAGCTGCAACAGACCAGAGCTGGCATAAACTTTCCATTATGAGTCGGTACCAGCCAGTTACAAAGTGTATAAAATATTAGCAGTCTGTAAACGCCAATATGCGTGTGAAATTTTACACGTATATCAGCCTTATTAGGCTGAAATATGATGGCGCTGTCCGAGACCGGCTGTAACTGGCCAGAGCTGGCAAAAGCATGCTATTCTGAGTCGGTACCAGCCAGTTACAAATTGTATAAAAGATTACCAGTCTGTAAAAGCTAGTATGCGTGTAAAACTTTACGCTTATACGTATAAGCCTAATTAGGCTGAAATATGATGGCGCTGTCTGAAATTGGTTGAAGCCAGCCAGAGCTGGCAAAAACATGCCAGTATAAGACTGTACCAGCAAGTTACAGCTTGTTTAAAACATTACCAGTCAGTAAAAGGTAATATGCGTGTAAAATTTAACACGTATATCAGCCTTATTAGGCTGAAATATGATGGCGCTGTCAGAGACCGGCTGTAACTGGCCAGAGCTGGCAAAAGCATGCTATTATGAGTCGGTACCAGCCAGTTACAGAATGTATAAAATAACAGTCAGTACAACTACAACTACAACTGCAACTACAACTACAACTACAACTACAACTACAACTACAACTACAACTACAACTAAAACTACAACTACAACTACAACTACAACTACAACTACAACTAAAACTACAACTACAACTACAACTACAACTACAACTACAACTACAACCACAACCACAACTACAACTACAACTACAACTACAACTACAACTACAACTACAACTACAACTACAACTACAACTACAACTACAACTACAACTACAACTACAACTACAACTACAACTACAACTACAACTACAACTACAACTACAACTACAACTACAACTACAACTACAACTACAACTACAACTACAACTACAACTACAACTACAACTACAACTACAACTACAACTACAACTACAACTACAACTACAACTACAACTACAACTACAACTACAACTACAACTACAACTACAACTACAACTACAACTACAACTACAACTACAACTACAACTACAACTACAACTACAACTACAACTACAACTACAACTACAACTACAACTACAACTACAACTACAACTACAACTACAACTACAACTACAACTACAACTACAACTACAACTACAACTACAACTACAACTACAACTACAACTACAACTACAACTACAACTACAACTACAACTACAACTACAACTACAACTACAACTACAACTACAACTACAACTACAACTACAACTACAACTACAACTACAACTACAACTACAACTACAACTACAACTACAACTACAACTACAACTACAACTACAACTACAACTACAACTACAACTACAACTACAACTACAACTACAACTACAACTACAACTACAACTACAACTACAACTACAACTACAACTACAACTACAACTACAACTACAACTACAACTACAACTACAACTACAACTACAACTACAACTACAACTACAACTACAACTACAACTACAACTACAACTACAACTACAACTACAACTACAACTACAACTACAACTACAACTACAACTACAACTACAACTACAACTACAACTACAACTACAACTACAACTACAACTACAACTACAACTACAACTACAACTACAACTACAACTACAACTACAACTACAACTACAACTACAACTACAACTACAACTACAACTACAACTACAACTACAACTACAACTACAACTACAACTACAACTACAACTACAACTACAACTACAACTACAACTACAACTACAACTACAACTACAACTACAACTACAACTACAACTACAACTACAACTACAACTACAACTACAACTACAACTACAACTACAACTACAACTACAACTACAACTACAACTACAACTACAACTACAACTACAACTACAACTACAACTACAACTACAACTACAACTACAACTACAACTACAACTACAACTACAACTACAACTACAACTACAACTACAACTACAACTACAACTACAACTACAACTACAACTACAACTACAACTACAACTACAACTACAACTACAACTACAACTACAACTACAACTACAACTACAACTACAACTACAACTACAACTACAACTACAACTACAACTACAACTACAACTACAACTACAACTACAACTACAACTACAACTACAACTACAACTACAACTACAACTACAACTACAACTACAACTACAACTACAACTACAACTACAACTACAACTACAACTACAACTACAACTACAACTACAACTACAACTACAACTACAACTACAACTACAACTACAACTACAACTACAACTACAACTACAACTACAACTACAACTACAACTACAACTACAACTACAACTACAACTACAACTACAACTACAACTACAACTACAACTACAACTACAACTACAACTACAACTACAACTACAACTACAACTACAACTACAACTACAACTACAACTACAACTACAACTACAACTACAACTACAACTACAACTACAACTACAACTACAACTACAACTACAACTACAACTACAACTACAACTACAACTACAACTACAACTACAACTACAACTACAACTACAACTACAACTACAACTACAACTACAACTACAACTACAACTACAACTACAACTACAACTACAACTACAACTACAACTACAACTACAACTACAACTACAACTACAACTACAACTACAACTACAACTACAACTACAACTACAACTACAACTACAACTACAACTACAACTACAACTACAACTACAACTACAACTACAACTACAACTACAACTACAACTACAACTACAACTACAACTACAACTACAACTACAACTACAACTACAACTACAACTACAACTACAACTACAACTACAACTACAACTACAACTACAACTACAACTACAACTACAACTACAACTACAACTACAACTACAACTACAACTACAACTACAACTACAACTACAACTACAACTACAACTACAACTACAACTACAACTACAACTACAACTACAACTACAACTACAACTACAACTACAACTACAACTACAACTACAACTACAACTACAACTACAACTACAACTACAACTACAACTACAACTACAACTACAACTACAACTACAACTACAACTACAACTACAACTACAACTACAACTACAACTACAACTACAACTACAACTACAACTACAACTACAACTACAACTACAACTACAACTACAACTACAACTACAACTACAACTACAACTACAACTACAACTACAACTACAACTACAACTACAACTACAACTACAACTACAACTACAACTACAACTACAACTACAACTACAACTACAACTACAACTACAACTACAACTACAACTACAACTACAACTACAACTACAACTACAACTACAACTACAACTACAACTACAACTACAACTACAACTACAACTACAACTACAACTACAACTACAACTACAACTACAACTACAACTACAACTACAACTACAACTACAACTACAACTACAACTACAACTACAACTACAACTACAACTACAACTACAACTACAACTACAACTACAACTACAACTACAACTACAACTACAACTACAACTACAACTACAACTACAACTACAACTACAACTACAACTACAACTACAACTACAACTACAACTACAACTACAACTACAACTACAACTACAACTACAACTACAACTACAACTACAACTACAACTACAACTACAACTACAACTACAACTACAACTACAACTACAACTACAACTACAACTACAACTACAACTACAACTACAACTACAACTACAACTACAACTACAACTACAACTACAACTACAACTACAACTACAACTACAACTACAACTACAACTACAACTACAACTACAACTACAACTACAACTACAACTACAACTACAACTACAACTACAACTACAACTACAACTACAACTACAACTACAACTACAACTACAACTACAACTACAACTACAACTACAACTACAACTACAACTACAACTACAACTACAACTACAACTACAACTACAACTACAACTACAACTACAACTACAACTACAACTACAACTACAACTACAACTACAACTACAACTACAACTACAACTACAACTACAACTACAACTACAACTACAACTACAACTACAACTACAACTACAACTACAACTACAACTACAACTACAACTACAACTACAACTACAACTACAACTACAACTACAACTACAACTACAACTACAACTACAACTACAACTACAACTACAACTACAACTACAACTACAACTACAACTACAACTACAACTACAACTACAACTACAACTACAACTACAACTACAACTACAACTACAACTACAACTACAACTACAACTACAACTACAACTACAACTACAACTACAACTACAACTACAACTACAACTACAACTACAACTACAACTACAACTACAACTACAACTACAACTACAACTACAACTACAACTACAACTACAACTACAACTACAACTACAACTACAACTACAACTACAACTACAACTACAACTACAACTACAACTACAACTACAACTACAACTACAACTACAACTACAACTACAACTACAACTACAACTACAACTACAACTACAACTACAACTACAACTACAACTACAACTACAACTACAACTACAACTACAACTACAACTACAACTACAACTACAACTACAACTACAACTACAACTACAACTACAACTACAACTACAACTACAACTACAACTACAACTACAACTACAACTACAACTACAACTACAACTACAACTACAACTACAACTACAACTACAACTACAACTACAACTACAACTACAACTACAACTACAACTACAACTACAACTACAACTACAACTACAACTACAACTACAACTACAACTACAACTACAACTACAACTACAACTACAACTACAACTACAACTACAACTACAACTACAACTACAACTACAACTACAACTACAACTACAACTACAACTACAACTACAACTACAACTACAACTACAACTACAACTACAACTACAACTACAACTACAACTACAACTACAACTACAACTACAACTACAACTACAACTACAACTACAACTACAACTACAACTACAACTACAACTACAACTACAACTACAACTACAACTACAACTACAACTACAACTACAACTACAACTACAACTACAACTACAACTACAACTACAACTACAACTACAACTACAACTACAACTACAACTACAACTACAACTACAACTACAACTACAACTACAACTACAACTACAACTACAACTACAACTACAACTACAACTACAACTACAACTACAACTACAACTACAACTACAACTACAACTACAACTACAACTACAACTACAACTACAACTACAACTACAACTACAACTACAACTACAACTACAACTACAACTACAACTACAACTACAACTACAACTACAACTACAACTACAACTACAACTACAACTACAACTACAACTACAACTACAACTACAACTACAACTACAACTACAACTACAACTACAACTACAACTACAACTACAACTACAACTACAACTACAACTACAACTACAACTACAACTACAACTACAACTACAACTACAACTACAACTACAACTACAACTACAACTACAACTACAACTACAACTACAACTACAACTACAACTACAACTACAACTACAACTACAACTACAACTACAACTACAACTACAACTACAACTACAACTACAACTACAACTACAACTACAACTACAACTACAACTACAACTACAACTACAACTACAACTACAACTACAACTACAACTACAACTACAACTACAACTACAACTACAACTACAACTACAACTACAACTACAACTACAACTACAACTACAACTACAACTACAACTACAACTACAACTACAACTACAACTACAACTACAACTACAACTACAACTACAACTACAACTACAACTACAACTACAACTACAACTACAACTACAACTACAACTACAACTACAACTACAACTACAACTACAACTACAACTACAACTACAACTACAACTACAACTACAACTACAACTACAACTACAACTACAACTACAACTACAACTACAACTACAACTACAACTACAACTACAACTACAACTACAACTACAACTACAACTACAACTACAACTACAACTACAACTACAACTACAACTACAACTACAACTACAACTACAACTACAACTACAACTACAACTACAACTACAACTACAACTACAACTACAACTACAACTACAACTACAACTACAACTACAACTACAACTACAACTACAACTACAACTACAACTACAACTACAACTACAACTACAACTACAACTACAACTACAACTACAACTACAACTACAACTACAACTACAACTACAACTACAACTACAACTACAACTACAACTACAACTACAACTACAACTACAACTACAACTACAACTACAACTACAACTACAACTACAACTACAACTACAACTACAACTACAACTACAACTACAACTACAACTACAACTACAACTACAACTACAACTACAACTACAACTACAACTACAACTACAACTACAACTACAACTACAACTACAACTACAACTACAACTACAACTACAACTACAACTACAACTACAACTACAACTACAACTACAACTACAACTACAACTACAACTACAACTACAACTACAACTACAACTACAACTACAACTACAACTACAACTACAACTACAACTACAACTACAACTACAACTACAACTACAACTACAACTACAACTACAACTACAACTACAACTACAACTACAACTACAACTACAACTACAACTACAACTACAACTACAACTACAACTACAACTACAACTACAACTACAACTACAACTACAACTACAACTACAACTACAACTACAACTACAACTACAACTACAACTACAACTACAACTACAACTACAACTACAACTACAACTACAACTACAACTACAACTACAACTACAACTACAACTACAACAACAACTACAACAACTACAACTACAACTACAACTACAACACAACTACAACTACAACTACAACTACAACTACAACTACAACTACAACTACAACTACAACTACAACTACAACTACAACTACAACTACAACTACAACTACAACTACAACTACAACTACAACTACAACTACAACTACAACTACAACTACAACTACAACTACAACTACAACTACAACTACAACTACAACTACAACTACAACTACAACTACAACTACAACTACAACTACAACTACAACTACAACTACAACTACAACTACAACTACAACTACAACTACAACTACAACTACAACTACAACTACAACTACAACTACAACTACAACTACAACTACAACTACAACTACAACTACAACTACAACTACAACTACAACTACAACTACAACTACAACTACAACTACAACTACAACTACAACTACAACTACAACTACAACTACAACTACAACTACAACTACAACTACAACTACAACTACAACTACAACTACAACTACAACTACAACTACAACTACAACTACAACTACAACTACAACTACAACTACAACTACAACTACAACTACAACTACAACTACAACTACAACTACAACTACAACTACAACTACAACTACAACTACAACTACAACTACAACTACAACTACAACTACAACTACAACTACAACTACAACTACAACTACAACTACAACTACAACTACAACTACAACTACAACTACAACTACAACTACAACTACAACTACAACTACAACTACAACTACAACTACAACTACAACTACAACTACAACTACAACTACAACTACAACTACAACTACAACTACAACTACAACTACAACTACAACTACAACTACAACTACAACTACAACTACAACTACAACTACAACTACAACTACAACTACAACTACAACTACAACTACAACTACAACTACAACTACAACTACAACTACAACTACAACTACAACTACAACTACAACTACAACTACAACTACAACTACAACTACAACTACAACTACAACTACAACTACAACTACAACTACAACTACAACTACAACTACAACTACAACTACAACTACAACTACAACTACAACTACAACTACAACTACAACTACAACTACAACTACAACTACAACTACAACTACAACTACAACTACAACTACAACTACAACTACAACTACAACTACAACTACAACTACAACTACAACTACAACTACAACTACAACTACAACTACAACTACAACTACAACTACAACTACAACTACAACTACAACTACAACTACAACTACAACTACAACTACAACTACAACTACAACTACAACTACAACTACAACTACAACTACAACTACAACTACAACTACAACTACAACTACAACTACAACTACAACTACAACTACAACTACAACTACAACTACAACTACAACTACAACTACAACTACAACTACAACTACAACTACAACTACAACTACAACTACAACTACAACTACAACTACAACTACAACTACAACTACAACTACAACTACAACTACAACTACAACTACAACTACAACTACAACTACAACTACAACTACAACTACAACTACAACTACAACTACAACTACAACTACAACTACAACTACAACTACAACTACAACTACAACTACAACTACAACTACAACTACAACTACAACTACAACTACAACTACAACTACAACTACAACTACAACTACAACTACAACTACAACTACAACTACAACTACAACTACAACTACAACTACAACTACAACTACAACTACAACTACAACTACAACTACAACTACAACTACAACTACAACTACAACTACAACTACAACTACAACTACAACTACAACTACAACTACAACTACAACTACAACTACAACTACAACTACAACTACAACTACAACTACAACTACAACTACAACTACAACTACAACTACAACTACAACTACAACTACAACTACAACTACAACTACAACTACAACTACAACTACAACTACAACTACAACTACAACTACAACTACAACTACAACTACAACTACAACTACAACTACAACTACAACTACAACTACAACTACAACTACAACTACAACTACAACTACAACTACAACTACAACTACAACTACAACTACAACTACAACTACAACTACAACTACAACTACAACTACAACTACAACTACAACTACAACTACAACTACAACTACAACTACAACTACAACTACAACTACAACTACAACTACAACTACAACTACAACTACAACTACAACTACAACTACAACTACAACTACAACTACAACTACAACTACAACTACAACTACAACTACAACTACAACTTACAACTACAACTACAACTACAACTACAACTACAACTACAACTACAACTACAACTACAACTACAACTACAACTACAACTACAACTACAACTACAACTACAACTACAACTACAACTACAACTACAACTACAACTACAACTACAACTACAACTACAACTACAACTACAACTACAACTACAACTACAACTACAACTACAACTACAACTACAACTACAACTACAACTACAACTACAACTACAACTACAACTACAACTACAACTACAACTACAACTACAACTACAACTACAACTACAACTACAACTACAACTACAACTACAACTACAACTACAACTACAACTACAACTACAACTACAACTACAACTACAACTACAACTACAACTACAACTACAACTACAACTACAACTACAACTACAACTACAACTACAACTACAACTACAACTACAACTACAACTACAACTACAACTACAACTACAACTACAACTACAACTACAACTACAACTACAACTACAACTACAACTACAACTACAACTACAACTACAACTACAACTACAACTACAACTACAACTACAACTACAACTACAACTACAACTACAACTACAACTACAACTACAACTACAACTACAACTACAACTACAACTACAACTACAACTACAACTACAACTACAACTACAACTACAACTACAACTACAACTACAACTACAACTACAACTACAACTACAACTACAACTACAACTACAACTACAACTACAACTACAACTACAACTACAACTACAACTACAACTACAACTACAACTACAACTACAACTACAACTACAACTACAACTACAACTACAACTACAACTACAACTACAACTACAACTACAACTACAACTACAACTACAACTATAACTACAACTACAACTACAACTACAACTACAACTACAACTACAACTACAACTACAACAACAACAACTACAACAAATATGATGGCGCTGTCTGAGACCGGCTGCAACAGACCAGAGCTGGCAAAAACTTTCCATTATGAGTTGGTACCAGCCAGTTACAGAGTGTATAAAATATAACCAGTCTGTAAAAGCCAATATGCATGAAAAAGTTTACGCTTTTATAAGCCTTATTAGGCTGAAACTGGCACGAGGTTGCAGAAACATGCCAGTATCAGATGGTACCAGCCAGTTACAGATTGTATAAAACAAAAACAGTCAGTAAATGCTAATATGCGTGTAAAATTTTATTTGCATACGAAATTAATTGAAATTTTACATAAATAAAATTTTACACGTACATCAGCCTTATTAGGCTGAAACATAATGGCGCTGTCTGAGACGAGCTGCAACAGACCAGAGCTGGCATAAACTTTCCATTATGAGTCGGTACCAGCCAGTTACAAAGGGTATAAAATATTAGCAGTCTGTAAAAGCCAATATGCGTGTAAAATTTAACACGTATATCAGCCTTATTAGGCTGAAATATGATGGCGCTGTCTGAAACTGGCTGTAGCCGGCCAGAGCTGGCAAAAACATGCCAGTATAAGACTGTACCAGCCAGTTACAGCTTGTATAAAACATTAAAAGTCCGTAAAAGGTAATATGCGTGTAAAATTTAAACCGTATATCAACCTTATTAAGCTGAAATATGATGGCGCTGTCTGAGACCGGCTGTAACTGACACGAGGTTGCAAAAACATGCCAGTATCAGATGGTACCAGCCAGTTACAGATTGTATAAAACAATAACAGTCAGTAAATGCTAATATGCGTGTAAAATTTTATTTGCATTCGATATTAATTGAAATTTTACATAAATAAAATTTTACACGTACATCGGCCTTATTAGGCTGTAACATAATGGCGCTGTCTGAGACGAGCTGCAACAGACCAGAGCTAGCATAAACTTTCCATTATGAGTCGATACCAGCCAGTTACAAAGTGTATAAAATATTAGCAGTCTGTAAAACCAATATGCGTGTGAAATTTTACACGTATATCAGCCTTATTAGGCTGAAATATGATGGCGCTGTCCGAGACCGGCTGTAACTCGCCAGAGCTGGCAAAAGCATGCTATTATGAGTCGGTACCAGCCAGTTACAGATTGTATAAAAGATTACCAGTCTGTAAAAGCTGGTATGCGTGTAAAAGTTTACGCTTATACATATAAGCCTTATTAGGCTGAAATATGATGGCGCTGTCTGAAATTGGCTGTAGCCGGCCAAAGCTGGCAAAATAATGCCAGTATAAGACTGTACCAGCCAGTTACAGCTTGTATAAAACATTACCAGTCAGTAAAAGGTAATATGCGTGTAAAATTTAACACGTATATTAGCCTTATTAGGTTGAAATATGATGGCGCTGTCTGAGACTGGCTGCAACAGACCAGAGCTGGCAAAAACTTTCCATTATGAGTTGGTACCAGCCAGTTACAGAGTGTATAAAATATAACCAGTCTGTAAAAGCCAATATGCGTGTAAAAGTTTACGCTTATAAAAGCCTTATTAGGCTGAAATATGATGGCGCTGTCTGAAATTGGCTGTAGCCGGCCAAAGCTGGCAAAAACATGCCAGTATAAGACTGTACCAGCCAGTTATAGCTTGTATAAAACATTACCAGTCAGTAAAAGGTAATATGCATGTAAAATTTAACACGTATATACAGCCTTATTAGGCTGAAATATGATGGCGCTGTCTGTAACCGGCTGTAACTGGTCAGAGGTTGCAAAAACATGCCAGTATCAGACTGTACCAGCAAGTTACAGATTGTATAAAACAATAACAGTCAGGTAAAGCTAATATGCATGTAAAATTTTATTCGCTTACGATTTTATTTGAAATTTTATATAAATAAATTTTACACGTACGTAGTTTTAGTTTTAGTTTTAGTTTTAGTTTTAGTTTTAGTTTTAGTTTTAGTTTTAGTTTTAGTTTTAGTTTTAGTTTTAGTTTTAGTTTTAGTTTTAGTTTTAGTTTTAGTTTTAGTTTTAGTTTTAGTTTTAGTTTTAGTTTTAGTTTTAGTTTTAGTTTTAGTTTTAGTTTTAGTTTTAGTTTTAGTTTTAGTTTTAGTTTTAGTTTTAGTTTTAGTTTTAGTTTTAGTTTTAGTTTTAGTTTTAGTTTTAGTTTTAGTTTTAGTTTTAGTTTTAGTTTTAGTTTTAGTTTTAGTTTTAGTTTTAGTTTTAGTTTTAGTTTTAGTTTTAGTTTTAGTTTTAGTTTTAGTTTTAGTTTTAGTTTTAGTTTTAGTTTTAGTTTTAGTTTTAGTTTTAGTTTTAGTTTTAGTTTTAGTTTTAGTTTTAGTTTTAGTTTTAGTTTTAGTTTTAGTTTTAGTTTTAGTTTTAGTTTTAGTTTTAGTTTTAGTTTTAGTTTTAGTTTTAGTTTTAGTTTTAGTTTTAGTTTTAGTTTTAGTTTTAGTTTTAGTTTTAGTTTTAGTTTTAGTTTTAGTTTTAGTTTTAGTTTTAGTTTTAGTTTTAGTTTTAGTTTTAGTTTTAGTTTTAGTTTTAGTTTTAGTTTTAGTTTTAGTTTTAGTTTTAGTTTTAGTTTTAGTTTTAGTTTTAGTTTTAGTTTTAGTTTTAGTTTTAGTTTTAGTTTTAGTTTTAGTTTTAGTTTTAGTTTTAGTTTTAGTTTTAGTTTTAGTTTTAGTTTTAGTTTTAGTTTTAGTTTTAGTTTTAGTTTTAGTTTTAGTTTTAGTTTTAGTTTTAGTTTTAGTTTTAGTTTTAGTTTTAGTTTTAGTTTTAGTTTTAGTTTTAGTTTTAGTTTTAGTTTTAGTTTTAGTTTTAGTTTTAGTTTTAGTTTTAGTTTTAGTTTTAGTTTTAGTTTTAGTTTTAGTTTTAGTTTTAGTTTTAGTTTTAGTTTTAGTTTTAGTTTTAGTTTTAGTTTTAGTTTTAGTTTTAGTTTTAGTTTTAGTTTTAGTTTTAGTTTTAGTTTTAGTTTTAGTTTTAGTTTTAGTTTTAGTTTTAGTTTTAGTTTTAGTTTTAGTTTTAGTTTTAGTTTTAGTTTTAGTTTTAGTTTTAGTTTTAGTTTTAGTTTTAGTTTTAGTTTTAGTTTTAGTTTTAGTTTTAGTTTTAGTTTTAGTTTTAGTTTTAGTTTTAGTTTTAGTTTTAGTTTTAGTTTTAGTTTTAGTTTTAGTTTTAGTTTTAGTTTTAGTTTTAGTTTTAGTTTTAGTTTTAGTTTTAGTTTTAGTTTTAGTTTTAGTTTTAGTTTTAGTTTTAGTTTTAGTTTTAGTTTTAGTTTTAGTTTTAGTTTTAGTTTTAGTTTTAGTTTTAGTTTTAGTTTTAGTTTTAGTTTTAGTTTTAGTTTTAGTTTTAGTTTTAGTTTTAGTTTTAGTTTTAGTTTTAGTTTTAGTTTTAGTTTTAGTTTTA
>CAKOGD010000045.1:0-31367 GCA_933228885.1 Leistus spinibarbis | reverse complement strand
AGTTGTAGTTGTAGTTGTAGTTGTAGTTGTAGTTGTAGTTGTAGTTGTAGTTGTAGTTGTAGTTGTAGTTGTAGTTGTAGTTGTAGTTGTAGTTGTAGTTGTAGTTGTAGTTGTAGTTGTAGTTGTAGTTGTAGTTGTAGTTGTAGTTGTAGTTGTAGTTGTAGTTGTAGTTGTAGTTGTAGTTGTAGTTGTAGTTGTAGTTGTAGTTGTAGTTGTAGTTGTAGTTGTAGTTGTAGTTGTAGTTGTAGTTGTAGTTGTAGTTGTAGTTGTAGTTGTAGTTGTAGTTGTAGTTGTAGTTGTAGTTGTAGTTGTAGTTGTAGTTGTAGTTGTAGTTGTAGTTGTAGTTGTAGTTGTAGTTGTAGTTGTAGTTGTAGTTGTAGTTGTAGTTGTAGTTGTAGTTGTAGTTGTAGTTGTAGTTGTAGTTGTAGTTGTAGTTGTAGTTGTAGTTGTAGTTGTAGTTGTAGTTGTAGTTGTAGTTGTAGTTGTAGTTGTAGTTGTAGTTGTAGTTGTAGTTGTAGTTGTAGTTGTAGTTGTAGTTGTAGTTGTAGTTGTAGTTGTAGTTGTAGTTGTAGTTGTAGTTGTAGTTGTAGTTGTAGTTGTAGTTGTAGTTGTAGTTGTAGTTGTAGTTGTAGTTGTAGTTGTAGTTGTAGTTGTAGTTGTAGTTGTAGTTGTAGTTGTAGTTGTAGTTGTAGTTGTAGTTGTAGTTGTAGTTGTAGTTGTAGTTGTAGTTGTAGTTGTAGTTGTAGTTGTAGTTGTAGTTGTAGTTGTAGTTGTAGTTGTAGTTGTAGTTGTAGTTGTAGTTGTAGTTGTAGTTGTAGTTGTAGTTGTAGTTGTAGTTGTAGTTGTAGTTGTAGTTGTAGTTGTAGTTGTAGTTGTAGTTGTAGTTGTAGTTGTAGTTGTAGTTGTAGTTGTAGTTGTAGTTGTAGTTGTAGTTGTAGTTGTAGTTGTAGTTGTAGTTGTAGTTGTAGTTGTAGTTGTAGTTGTAGTTGTAGTTGTAGTTGTAGTTGTAGTTGTAGTTGTAGTTGTAGTTGTAGTTGTAGTTGTAGTTGTAGTTGTAGTTGTAGTTGTAGTTGTAGTTGTAGTTGTAGTTGTAGTTGTAGTTGTAGTTGTAGTTGTAGTTGTAGTTGTAGTTGTAGTTGTAGTTGTAGTTGTAGTTGTAGTTGTAGTTGTAGTTGTAGTTGTAGTTGTAGTTGTAGTTGTAGTTGTAGTTGTAGTTGTAGTTGTAGTTGTAGTTGTAGTTGTAGTTGTAGTTGTAGTTGTAGTTGTAGTTGTAGTTGTAGTTGTAGTTGTAGTTGTAGTTGTAGTTGTAGTTGTAGTTGTAGTTGTAGTTGTAGTTGTAGTTGTAGTTGTAGTTGTAGTTGTAGTTGTAGTTGTAGTTGTAGTTGTAGTTGTAGTTGTAGTTGTAGTTGTAGTTGTAGTTGTAGTTGTAGTTGTAGTTGTAGTTGTAGTTGTAGTTGTAGTTGTAGTTGTAGTTGTAGTTGTAGTTGTAGTTGTAGTTGTAGTTGTAGTTGTAGTTGTAGTTGTAGTTGTAGTTGTAGTTGTAGTTGTAGTTGTAGTTGTAGTTGTAGTTGTAGTTGTAGTTGTAGTTGTAGTTGTAGTTGTAGTTGTAGTTGTAGTTGTAGTTGTAGTTGTAGTTGTAGTTGTAGTTGTAGTTGTAGTTGTAGTTGTAGTTGTAGTTGTAGTTGTAGTTGTAGTTGTAGTTGTAGTTGTAGTTGTAGTTGTAGTTGTAGTTGTAGTTGTAGTTGTAGTTGTAGTTGTAGTTGTAGTTGTAGTTGTAGTTGTAGTTGTAGTTGTAGTTGTAGTTGTAGTTGTAGTTGTAGTTGTAGTTGTAGTTGTAGTTGTAGTTGTAGTTGTAGTTGTAGTTGTAGTTGTAGTTGTAGTTGTAGTTGTAGTTGTAGTTGTAGTTGTAGTTGTAGTTGTAGTTGTAGTTGTAGTTGTAGTTGTAGTTGTAGTTGTAGTTGTAGTTGTAGTTGTAGTTGTAGTTGTAGTTGTAGTTGTAGTTGTAGTTGTAGTTGTAGTTGTAGTTGTAGTTGTAGTTGTAGTTGTAGTTGTAGTTGTAGTTGTAGTTGTAGTTGTAGTTGTAGTTGTAGTTGTAGTTGTAGTTGTAGTTGTAGTTGTAGTTGTAGTTGTAGTTGTAGTTGTAGTTGTAGTTGTAGTTGTAGTTGTAGTTGTAGTTGTAGTTGTAGTTGTAGTTGTAGTTGTAGTTGTAGTTGTAGTTGTAGTTGTAGTTGTAGTTGTAGTTGTAGTTGTAGTTGTAGTTGTAGTTGTAGTTGTAGTTGTAGTTGTAGTTGTAGTTGTAGTTGTAGTTGTAGTTGTAGTTGTAGTTGTAGTTGTAGTTGTAGTTGTAGTTGTAGTTGTAGTTGTAGTTGTAGTTGTAGTTGTAGTTGTAGTTGTAGTTGTAGTTGTAGTTGTAGTTGTAGTTGTAGTTGTAGTTGTAGTTGTAGTTGTAGTTGTAGTTGTAGTTGTAGTTGTAGTTGTAGTTGTAGTTGTAGTTGTAGTTGTAGTTGTAGTTGTAGTTGTAGTTGTAGTTGTAGTTGTAGTTGTAGTTGTAGTTGTAGTTGTAGTTGTAGTTGTAGTTGTAGTTGTAGTTGTAGTTGTAGTTGTAGTTGTAGTTGTAGTTGTAGTTGTAGTTGTAGTTGTAGTTGTAGTTGTAGTTGTAGTTGTAGTTGTAGTTGTAGTTGTAGTTGTAGTTGTAGTTGTAGTTGTAGTTGTAGTTGTAGTTGTAGTTGTAGTTGTAGTTGTAGTTGTAGTTGTAGTTGTAGTTGTAGTTGTAGTTGTAGTTGTAGTTGTAGTTGTAGTTGTAGTTGTAGTTGTAGTTGTAGTTGTAGTTGTAGTTGTAGTTGTAGTTGTAGTTGTAGTTGTAGTTGTAGTTGTAGTTGTAGTTGTAGTTGTAGTTGTAGTTGTAGTTGTAGTTGTAGTTGTAGTTGTAGTTGTAGTTGTAGTTGTAGTTGTAGTTGTAGTTGTAGTTGTAGTTGTAGTTGTAGTTGTAGTTGTAGTTGTAGTTGTAGTTGTAGTTGTAGTTGTAGTTGTAGTTGTAGTTGTAGTTGTAGTTGTAGTTGTAGTTGTAGTTGTAGTTGTAGTTGTAGTTGTAGTTGTAGTTGTAGTTGTAGTTGTAGTTGTAGTTGTAGTTGTAGTTGTAGTTGTAGTTGTAGTTGTAGTTGTAGTTGTAGTTGTAGTTGTAGTTGTAGTTGTAGTTGTAGTTGTAGTTGTAGTTGTAGTTGTAGTTGTAGTTGTAGTTGTAGTTGTAGTTGTAGTTGTAGTTGTAGTTGTAGTTGTAGTTGTAGTTGTAGTTGTAGTTGTAGTTGTAGTTGAAGTTGTAGTTGTAGTTGTAGTTGTAGTTGTAGTTGTAGTTGTAGTTGTAGTTGTTGTAGTTGTAGTTGTAGTTGTAGTTGTAGTTGTAGTTGTAGTTGTAGTTGTAGTTGTAGTTGTAGTTGTAGTTGTAGTTGTAGTTGTAGTTGTAGTTGTAGTTGTAGTTGTAGTTGTAGTTGTAGTTGTAGTTGTAGTTGTAGTTGTAGTTGTAGTTGTAGTTGTAGTTGTAGTTGTAGTTGTAGTTGTAGTTGTAGTTGTAGTTGTAGTTGTAGTTGTAGTTGTAGTTGTAGTTGTAGTTGTAGTTGTAGTTGTAGTTGTAGTTGTAGTTGTAGTTGTAGTTGTAGTTGTAGTTGTAGTTGTAGTTGTAGTTGTAGTTGTAGTTGTAGTTGTAGTTGTAGTTGTAGTTGTAGTTGTAGTTGTAGTTGTAGTTGTAGTTGTAGTTGTAGTTGTAGTTGTAGTTGTAGTTGTAGTTGTAGTTGTAGTTGTAGTTGTAGTTGTAGTTGTAGTTGTAGTTGTAGTTGTAGTTGTAGTTGTTGTAGTTGTAGTTGTAGTTGTAGTTGTAGTTGTGGTTGTAGTTGTAGTTGTAGTTGTAGTTGTAGTAGCCGGCTACAGCCAATTTCAGACAGCGCCATCATATTTCAGCCAAATAAGGCTTATACGTATAAGCGTAAACTTTTACACGCATACTAGCTTTTACAGGCTGGTAATCTTTTATACAATCTGTAACTGGCTTGTACCGACTCATAATAGCATGCTTCTGCCAGCTCTTGCCAGTTACAGCCGGTCTCGGACAGCGCCATCATATTTCAGCCTAATAAGGCTAATATACGTGTAAAACTTCACACGCATATTGGCTTTTACAGACTGCTAATATTTTATACACTTTGTAACTGGCTGGTACCAACTCATAATGGAAAGTTTATGCAAGCTCTGGTCTGTTGCAGCTCGTCTCAGACAGCGTTATTATGTTTCAGCCTAATAAGGCTGATGTACGTGTAAAATTTTATTTATGTAAAATTTCAATTAATATCGAATGCAAATAAAATTTTACACGCATATTAGCATTTACTGACTGTTATTGTTTTATACAATCTGTAACTGGCTGGTACCATCTGATACTGGCATGTTTTTGTAACCTCGTGCCAGTTACAGCCGGTCTCAGACAGCGCCATCATATTTCAGCCTAATTACGTTGATATACGGTTTAAATTTTATACGCATATTACCTTTTACTGACTGGTAATGATTTATACAAGCTGTAACTGGCTGGTACAGTCTTATACTGGCATGTCTTTGCCAGCTCTGGCCGGCTACAGCCAGTTTCAGAGAGCGCCATCATATTTCAGCCTAATAAGGCTTATATAAGCGTAAACTTTTACACGCATATTGGCTTTTACAGACTGGTTATATTTTATACACTATGTAACTGGCAGGTACCGACTCATAATGGAAAGATTTTGCCAGCTCTGGTCTGTTGCAGCCGGTCTCAGACAGCGCCATCATATTTCAGCCTAATAAGGCTGATATACGTGTTAAATTTTACACGCATATTACCTTTTACTGACTGGTAATGTTTTATACAAGCTGTAACTGGCTGGTACAGTCTTATCCTGGCATATTTTTGCCAGCTCTGGCCGGCTACAGCCAATTTCAGACAGCGCCATCATATTTCAGCCTAATAAGGCTTATACGTATAAGCGTAGACTTTTACACGCATACTAGCTTTTACAGACTGGTAATCTTTTATACAATCTGTAACTGGCTGGTACCGACTTATAATAGCATGCTTTTGCCAGCTCTGGCCAGTTACAGCCGGTCTCGGACAGCGCCATCATATTTCAGCCTAATAAGGCTAATATACGTGTAAAATTTCACACGCATATTGGCTTTTACAGACTGCTAATATTTTATACACTTTGTAACTGGCTGGTACCGACTCATAATGGAAAGTTTATGCCAGCTCTGGTCTGTTGCAGCTCATCTCAGACAGCGCCATTATGTTTCAGCCTAATAAGGCTGTAGTTGTAGTTGTAGTTGTAGTTGTAGTTGTAGTTGTAGTTGTAGTTGTAGTTGTAGTTGTAGTTGTAGTTGTAGTTGTAGTTGTAGTTGTAGTTGTAGTTGTAGTTGTAGTTGTAGTTGTAGTTGTAGTTGTAGTTGTAGTTGTAGTTGTAGTTGTAGTTGTAGTTGTAGTTGTAGTTGTAGTTGTAGTTGTAGTTGTAGTTGTAGTTGTAGTTGTAGTTGTAGTTGTAGTTGTAGTTGTAGTTGTAGTTGTAGTTGTAGTTGTAGTTGTAGTTGTAGTTGTAGTTGTAGTTGTAGTTGTAGTTGTAGTTGTAGTTGTAGTTGTAGTTGTAGTTGTAGTTGTAGTTGTAGTTGTAGTTGTAGTTGTAGTTGTAGTTGTAGTTGTAGTTGTAGTTGTAGTTGTAGTTGTAGTTGTAGTTGTAGTTGTAGTTGTAGTTGTAGTTGTAGTTGTAGTTGTAGTTGTAGTTGTAGTTGTAGTTGTAGTTGTAGTTGTAGTTGTAGTTGTAGTTGTAGTTGTAGTTGTAGTTGTAGTTGTAGTTGTAGTTGTAGTTGTAGTTGTAGTTGTAGTTGTAGTTGTAGTTGTAGTTGTAGTTGTAGTTGTAGTTGTAGTTGTAGTTGTAGTTGTAGTTGTAGTTGTAGTTGTAGTTGTAGTTGTAGTTGTAGTTGTAGTTGTAGTTGTAGTTGTAGTTGTAGTTGTAGTTGTAGTTGTAGTTGTAGTTGTAGTTGTAGTTGTAGTTGTAGTTGTAGTTGTAGTTGTAGTTGTAGTTGTAGTTGTAGTTGTAGTTGTAGTTGTAGTTGTAGTTGTAGTTGTAGTTGTAGTTGTAGTTGTAGTTGTAGTTGTAGTTGTAGTTGTAGTTGTAGTTGTAGTTGTAGTTGTAGTTGTAGTTGTAGTTGTAGTTGTAGTTGTAGTTGTAGTTGTAGTTGTAGTTGTAGTTGTAGTTGTAGTTGTAGTTGTAGTTGTAGTTGTAGTTGTAGTTGTAGTTGTAGTTGTAGTTGTAGTTGTAGTTGTAGTTGTAGTTGTAGTTGTAGTTGTAGTTGTAGTTGTAGTTGTAGTTGTAGTTGTAGTTGTAGTTGTAGTTGTAGTTGTAGTTGTAGTTGTAGTTGTAGTTGTAGTTGTAGTTGTAGTTGTAGTTGTAGTTGTAGTTGTAGTTGTAGTTGTAGTTGTAGTTGTAGTTGTAGTTGTAGTTGTAGTTGTAGTTGTAGTTGTAGTTGTAGTTGTAGTTGTAGTTGTAGTTGTAGTTGTAGTTGTAGTTGTAGTTGTAGTTGTAGTTGTAGTTTTAGTTGTAGTTGTAGTTGTAGTTGTAGTTGTAGTTGTAGTTGTAGTTGTTGTAGTTGTAGTTGTAGTTGTAGTTGTAGTTGTAGTTGTAGTTGTAGTTGTAGTTGTAGTTGTAGTTGTAGTTGTAGTTGTAGTTGTAGTTGTAGTTGAAGTTGTAGTTGTAGTTGTAGTTGTAGTTGTAGTTGTAGTTGTAGTTGTAGTTGTAGTTGTAGTTGTTGTAGTTGTAGTTGTAGTTGTAGTTGTAGTTGTAGTTGTAGTTGTAGTTGTAGTTGTAGTTGTAGTTGTAGTTGTAGTTGTAGTTGTAGTTGTAGTTGTAGTTGTAGTTGTAGTTGTAGTTGTAGTTGTAGTTGTAGTTGTAGTTGTAGTTGTAGTTGTAGTTGTAGTTGTAGTTGTAGTTGTAGTTGTAGTTGTAGTTGTAGTTGTAGTTGTAGTTGTAGTTGTAGTTGTAGTTGTAGTTGTAGTTGTAGTTGTAGTTGTAGTTGTAGTTGTAGTTGTAGTTGTAGTTGTAGTTGTAGTTGTAGTTGTAGTTGTAGTTGTAGTTGTAGTTGTAGTTGTAGTTGTAGTTGTAGTTGTAGTTGTAGTTGTAGTTGTAGTTGTAGTTGTAGTTGTAGTTGTAGTTGTAGTTGTAGTTGTAGTTGTAGTTGTAGTTGTAGTTGTAGTTGTAGTTGTAGTTGTAGTTGTAGTTGTAGTTGTAGTTGTAGTTGTAGTTGTAGTTGTAGTTGTAGTTGTAGTTGTAGTTGTAGTTGTAGTTGTAGTTGTAGTTGTAGTTGTAGTTGTAGTTGTAGTTGTTGTAGTTGTAGTTGTAGTTGTAGTTGTAGTTGTGGTTGTAGTTGTAGTTGTAGTTGTAGTTGTAGTAGCCGGCTACAGCCAATTTCAGACAGCGCCATCATATTTCAGCCAAATAAGGCTTATACGTATAAGCGTAAACTTTTACACGCATACTAGCTTTTACAGGCTGGTAATCTTTTATACAATCTGTAACTGGCTTGTACCGACTCATAATAGCATGCTTCTGCCAGCTCTTGCCAGTTACAGCCGGTCTCGGACAGCGCCATCATATTTCAGCCTAATAAGGCTAATATACGTGTAAAACTTCACACGCATATTGGCTTTTACAGACTGCTAATATTTTATACACTTTGTAACTGGCTGGTACCAACTCATAATGGAAAGTTTATGCAAGCTCTGGTCTGTTGCAGCTCGTCTCAGACAGCGTTATTATGTTTCAGCCTAATAAGGCTGATGTACGTGTAAAATTTTATTTATGTAAAATTTCAATTAATATCGAATGCAAATAAAATTTTACACGCATATTAGCATTTACTGACTGTTATTGTTTTATACAATCTGTAACTGGCTGGTACCATCTGATACTGGCATGTTTTTGTAACCTCGTGCCAGTTACAGCCGGTCTCAGACAGCGCCATCATATTTCAGCCTAATTACGTTGATATACGGTTTAAATTTTATACGCATATTACCTTTTACTGACTGGTAATGATTTATACAAGCTGTAACTGGCTGGTACAGTCTTATACTGGCATGTCTTTGCCAGCTCTGGCCGGCTACAGCCAGTTTCAGAGAGCGCCATCATATTTCAGCCTAATAAGGCTTATATAAGCGTAAACTTTAACACGCATATTGGCTTTTACAGACTGGGTATATTTTATACACTATGTAACTGGCAGGTACCGACTCATAATGGAAAGATTTTGCCAGCTCTGGTCTGTTGCAGCCGGTCTCAGACAGCGCCATCATATTTCAGCCTAATAAGGCTGATATACGTGTTAAATTTTACACGCATATTACCTTTTACTGACTGGTAATGTTTTATACAAGCTGTAACTGGCTGGTACAGTCTTATCCTGGCATATTTTTGCCAGCTCTGGCCGGCTACAGCCAATTTCAGACAGCGCCATCATATTTCAGCCTAATAAGGCTTATACGTATAAGCGTAGACTTTTACACGCATACTAGCTTTTACAGACTGGTAATCTTTTATACAATCTGTAACTGGCTGGTACCGACTTATAATAGCATGCTTTTGCCAGCTCTGGCCAGTTACAGCCGGTCTCGGACAGCGCCATCATATTTCAGCCTAATAAGGCTAATATACGTGTAAAATTTCACACGCATATTGGCTTTTACAGACTGCTAATATTTTATACACTTTGTAACTGGCTGGTACCGACTCATAATGGAAAGTTTATGCCAGCTCTGGTCTGTTGCAGCTCATCTCAGACAGCGCCATTATGTTTCAGCCTAATAAGGCTGTAGTTGTAGTTGTAGTTGTAGTTGTAGTTGTAGTTGTAGTTGTAGTTGTAGTTGTAGTTGTAGTTGTAGTTGTAGTTGTAGTTGTAGTTGTAGTTGTAGTTGTAGTTGTAGTTGTAGTTGTAGTTGTAGTTGTAGTTGTCGTTGTAGTTGTAGTTGTAGTTGTAGTTGTAGTTGTAGTTGTAGTTGTAGTTGTAGTTGTAGTTGTAGTTGTAGTTGTAGTTGTAGTTGTAGTTGTAGTTGTAGTTGTAGTTGTAGTTGTAGTTGTAGTTGTAGTTGTAGTTGTAGTTGTAGTTGTAGTTGTAGTTGTAGTTGTAGTTGTAGTTGTAGTTGTAGTTGTAGTTGTAGTTGTAGTTGTAGTTGTAGTTGTAGTTGTAGTTGTAGTTGTAGTTGTAGTTGTAGTTGTAGTTGTAGTTGTAGTTGTAGTTGTAGTTGTAGTTGTAGTTGTAGTTGTAGTTGTAGTTGTAGTTGTAGTTGTAGTTGTAGTTGTAGTTGTAGTTGTAGTTGTAGTTGTAGTTGTAGTTGTAGTTGTAGTTGTAGTTGTAGTTGTAGTTGTAGTTGTAGTTGTAGTTGTAGTTGTAGTTGTAGTTGTAGTTGTAGTTGTAGTTGTAGTTGTAGTTGTAGTTGTAGTTGTAGTTGTAGTTGTAGTTGTAGTTGTAGTTGTAGTTGTAGTTGTAGTTGTAGTTGTAGTTGTAGTTGTAGTTGTAGTTGTAGTTGTAGTTGTAGTTGTAGTTGTAGTTGTAGTTGTAGTTGTAGTTGTAGTTGTAGTTGTAGTTGTAGTTGTAGTTGTAGTTGTAGTTGTAGTTGTAGTTGTAGTTGTAGTTGTAGTTGTAGTTGTAGTTGTAGTTGTAGTTGTAGTTGTAGTTGTAGTTGTAGTTGTAGTTGTAGTTGTAGTTGTAGTTGTAGTTGTAGTTGTAGTTGTAGTTGTAGTTGTAGTTGTAGTTGTAGTTGTAGTTGTAGTAGTAGTTGTAGTTGTAGTTGTAGTTGTAGTTGTAGTTGTAGTTGTAGTTGTAGTTGTAGTTGTAGTTGTAGTTGTAGTTGTAGTTGTAGTTGTAGTTGTAGTTGTAGTTGTAGTTGTAGTTGTAGTTGTAGTTGTAGTTGTAGTTGTAGTTGTAGTTGTAGTTGTAGTTGTAGTTGTAGTTGTAGTTGTAGTTGTAGTTGTAGTTGTAGTTGTAGTTGTAGTTGTAGTTGTAGTTGTAGTTGTAGTTGTAGTTGTACTTGTAGTTGTAGTTGTAGTTGTAGTTGTAGTTGTAGTTGTAGTTGTAGTTGTAGTTGTAGTTGTAGTTGTAGTTGTAGTTGTAGTTGTAGTTGTAGTTGTAGTTGTAGTTGTAGTTGTAGTTGTAGTTGTAGTTGTAGTTGTAGTTGTAGTTGTAGTTGTAGTTGTAGTTGTAGTTGTAGTTGTAGTTGTAGTTGTAGTTGTAGTTGTAGTTGTAGTTGTAGTTGTAGTTGTAGTTGTAGTTGTAGTTGTAGTTGTAGTTGTAGTTGTAGTTGTAGTTGTAGTTGTAGTTGTAGTTGTAGTTGTAGTTGTTGTAGTTGTAGTTGTATTTGTAGTTGTAGTTGTAGTTGTAGTTGTAGTTGTAGTTGTAGTTGTAGTTGTAGTTGTAGTTGTAGTTGTAGTTGTAGTTGTAGTAGTAGTTGTAGTTGTAGATGTAGTTGTAGTTGTAGTTGTAGTTGTAGTTGTAGTTGTAGTTGTAGTTGTAGTTGTAGTTGTAGTTGTAGTTGTTGTAGTTGTAGTTGTAGTTGTAGTTGTAGTTGTAGTTGTAGTTGTAGTTGTAGTTGTAGTTGTAGTTGTAGTTGTAGTTGTAGTTGTAGTTGTAGTTGTAGTTGTAGTTGTAGTTGTAGTTGTAGTTGTAGTTGTAGTTGTAGTTGTAGTTGTAGTTGTAGTTGTAGTTGTAGTTGTAGTTGTAGTTGTAGTTGTAGTTGTAGTTGTAGTTGTAGTTGTAGTTGTAGTTGTAGTTGTAGTTGTAGTTGTAGTTGTAGTTGTAGTTGTAGTTGTAGTTGTAGTTGTAGTTGTAGTTGTAGTTGTAGTTGTAGTTGTAGTTGTAGTTGTAGTTGTAGTTGTAGTTGTAGTTGTAGTTGTAGTTGTAGTTGTAGTTGTAGTTTGTAGTTGTAGTTGTAGTTGTAGTTGTAGTTGTAGTTGTAGTTGTAGTTGTAGTTGTAGTTGTAGTTGTAGTTGTAGTTGTAGTTGTAGTTGTAGTTGTAGTTGTAGTTGTAGTTGTAGTTGTAGTTGTAGTTGTAGTTGTAGTTGTAGTTGTAGTTGTAGTTGTAAATGTAGTTGTAGTTGTAGTTGTAGTTGTAGTTGTAGTTGTAGTTGTAGTTGTAGTTGTAGTTGTAGTTGTAGTTGTAGTTGTAGTTGTAGTTGTAGTTGTAGTTGTAGTTGTAGTTGTAGTTGTAGTTGTAGTTGTAGTTGTAGTTGTAGTTGTAGTTGTAGTTGTAGTTGTAGTTGTAGTTGTAGTTGTAGTTGTAGTTGTAGTTGTAGTTGTAGTTGTAGTTGTAGTTGTAGTTGTAGTTGTAGTTGTAGTTGTAGTTGTAGTTGTAGTTGTAGTTGTAGTTGTAATTGTAGTTGTAGTTGTAGTTGTAGTTGTACTTGTAGTTGTTGTAGTTGTAGTTGTAGTTGTAGTTGTAGTTGTAGTTGTAGTTGTAGTTGTAGTTGTAGTTGTAGTTGTAGTTGTAGTTGTAGTTGTAGTTGTAGTTGTAGTTGTAGTTGTAGTTGTAGTTGTAGTTGTAGTTGTAGTTGTAGTTGTAGTTGTAGTTGTAGTTGTAGTTGTAGTTGTAGTTGTAGTTGTAGTTGTAGTTGTAGTTGTAGTTGTAGTTGTAGTTGTAGTTGTAGTTGTAGTTGTAGTTGTAGTTGTAGTTGTAGTTGTAGTTGTAGTTGTAGTTGTAGTTGTAGTTGTAGTTGTAGTTGTAGTTGTAGTTGTAGTTGTAGTTGTAGTTGTAGTTGTAGTTGTAGTTGTAGTTGTAGTTGTAGTTGTAGTTGTAGTTGTAGTTGTAGTTGTAGTTGTAGTTGTAGTTGTAGTTGTAGTTGTAGTTGTAGTTGTAGTTGTAGTTGTAGTTGTAGTTGTAGTTGTAGTTGTAGTTGTAGTTGTAGTTGTAGTTGTAGTTGTAGTTGTAGTTGTAGTTGTAGTTGTAGTTGTAGTTGTAGTTGTAGTTGTAGTTGTAGTTGTAGTTGTAGTTGTAGTTGTAGTTGTAGTTGTAGTTGTAGTTGTAGTTGTAGTTGTAGTTGTAGTTGTAGTTGTAGTTGTAGTTGTAGTTGTAGTTGTAGTTGTAGTTGTAGTTGTAGTTGTAGTTGTAGTTGTAGTTGTAGTTGTAGTTGTAGTTGTAGTTGTAGTTGTAGTTGTAGTTGTAGTTGTAGTTGTAGTTGTAGTTGTAGTTGTAGTTGTAGTTTTAGTTGTAGTTGTAGTTGTAGTTGTAGTTGTAGTTGTAGTTGTAGTTGTAGTTGTAGTTGTAGTTGTAGTTGTAGTTGTAGTTGTTGTAGTTGTAGTTGTAGTTGTAGTTGTAGTTGTAGTTGTAGTTGTAGTTGTAGTTGTAGTTGTAGTTGTAGTTGTAGTTGTAGTTGTAGTTGTAGTTGTAGTTGTAGTTGTAGTTGTAGTTGTAGTTGTAGTTGTAGTTGTAGTTGTAGTTGTAGTTGTAGTTGTAGTTGTAGTTGTAGTTGTAGTTGAAGTTGTAGTTGTAGTTGTAGTTGTAGTTGTAGTTGTAGTTGTAGTTGTAGTTGTTGTTGTAGTTGTAGTTGTAGTTGTAGTTGTAGTTGTAGTTGTAGTTGTAGTTGTAGTTGTAGTTGTAGTTGTAGTTGTAGTTGTAGTTGTAGTTGTAGTTGTAGTTGTAGTAGTAGTTGTAGTTGTAGATGTAGTTGTAGTTGTAGTTGTAGTTGTAGTTGTAGTTGTAGTTGTAGTTGTAGTTGTAGTTGTAGTTGTAGTTGTAGTTGTAGTTGTAGTGTTGTAGTTGTAGTTGTAGTTGTAGTTGTAGTTGTAGTTGTAGTTGTAGTTGTAGTTGTAGTTGTAGTTGTAGTTGTAGTTGTAGTTGTAGTTGTAGTTGTAGTTGTAGTTGTAGTTGTAGTTGTAGTTGTAGTTGTAGTTGTAGTTGTAGTTGTAGTTGTAGTTGTAGTTGTAGTTGTAGTTGTAGTTGTAGTTGTAGTTGTAGTTGTAGTTGTAGTTGTAGTTGTAGTTGTAGTTGTAGTTGTAGTTGTAGTTGTAGTTGTAGTTGTAGTTGTAGTTGTAGTTGTAGTTGTAGTTGTAGTTGTAGTTGTAGTTGTAGTTGTAGTTGTAGTTGTAGTTGTAGTTGTAGTTGTAGTTGTAGTTGTAGTTGTAGTTGTAGTTGTAGTTGTAGTTGTAGTTGTAGTTGTAGTTGTAGTTGTAGTTGTAGTTGTAGTTGTAGTTGTAGTTGTAGTTGTAGTTGTAGTTGTAGTTGTAGTTGTAGTTGTAGTTGTAGTTGTAGTTGTAGTTGTAGTTGTAGTTGTAGTTGTAGTTGTAGTTGTAGTTGTAGTTGTAGTTGTAGTTGTAGTTGTAGTTGTAGTTGTAGTTGTAGTTGTAGTTGTAGTTGTAGTTGTAGTTGTAGTTGTAGTTGTAGTTGTAGTTGTAGTTGTAGTTGTAGTTGTAGTTGTAGTTGTAGTTGTAGTTGTAGTTGTAGTTGTAGTTGTAGTTGTAGTTGTAGTTGTAGTTGTAGTTGTAGTTGTAGTTGTAGTTGTAGTTGTAGTTGTAGTTGTAGTTGTAGTTGTAGTTGTAGTTGTAGTTGTAGTTGTAGTTGTAGTTGTAGTTGTAGTTGTAGTTGTAGTTGTAGTTGTAGTTGTAGTTGTAGTTGTAGTTGTAGTTGTAGTTGTAGTTGTAGTTGTAGTTGTAGTTGTAGTTGTAGTTGTAGTTGTAGTTGTAGTTGTAGTTGTAGTTGTAGTTGTAGTTGTAGTTGTAGTTGTAGTTGTAGTTGTAGTTGTAGTTGTAGTTGTAGTTGTAGTTGTAGTTGTAGTTGTAGTTGTAGTTGTAGTTGTAGTTGTAGTTGTAGTTGTAGTTGTAGTTGTAGTTGTAGTTGTAGTTGTAGTTGTAGTTGTAGTTGTAGTTGTAGTTGTAGTTGTAGTTGTAGTTGTAGTTGTAGTTGTAGTTGTAGTTGTAGTTGTAGTTGTAGTTGTAGTTGTAGTTGTAGTTGTAGTTGTAGTTGTAGTTGTAGTTGTAGTTGTAGTTGTAGTTGTAGTTGTAGTTGTAGTTGTAGTTGTAGTTGTAGTTGTAGTTGTAGTTGTAGTTGTAGTTGTAGTTGTAGTTGTAGTTGTAGTTGTAGTTGTAGTTGTAGTTGTAGTTGTAGTTGTAGTTGTAGTTGTAGTTGTAGTTGTAGTTGTAGTTGTAGTTGTAGTTGTAGTTGTAGTTGTAGTTGTAGTTGTAGTTGTAGTTGTAGTTGTAGTTGTAGTTGTAGTTGTAGTTGTAGTTGTAGTTGTAGTTGTAGTTGTAGTTGTAGTTGTAGTTGTAGTTGTAGTTGTAGTTGTAGTTGTAGTTGTAGTTGTAGTTGTAGTTGTAGTTGTAGTTGTAGTTGTAGTTGTAGTTGTAGTTGTAGTTGTAGTTGTAGTTGTAGTTGTAGTTGTAGTTGTAGTTGTAGTTGTAGTTGTAGTTGTAGTTGTAGTTGTAGTTGTAGTTGTAGTTGTAGTTGTAGTTGTAGTTGTAGTTGTAGTTGTAGTTGTAGTTGTAGTTGTAGTTGTAGTTGTAGTTGTAGTTGTAGTTGTAGTTGTAGTTGTAGTTGTAGTTGTAGTTGTAGTTGTAGTTGTAGTTGTAGTTGTAGTTGTAGTTGTAGTTGTAGTTGTAGTTGTAGTTGTAGTTGTAGTTGTAGTTGTAGTTGTAGTTGTAGTTGTAGTTGTAGTTGTAGTTGTAGTTGTAGTTGTAGTTGTAGTTGTAGTTGTAGTTGTAGTTGTAGTTGTAGTTGTAGTTGTAGTTGTAGTTGTAGTTGTAGTTGTAGTTGTAGTTGTAGTTGTAGTTGTAGTTGTAGTTGTAGTTGTAGTTGTAGTTGTAGTTGTAGTTGTAGTTGTAGTTGTAGTTGTAGTTGTAGTTGTAGTTGTAGTTGTAGTTGTAGTTGTAGTTGTAGTTGTAGTTGTAGTTGTAGTTGTAGTTGTAGTTGTAGTTGTAGTTGTAGTTGTAGTTGTAGTTGTAGTTGTAGTTGTAGTTGTAGTTGTAGTTGTAGTTGTAGTTGTAGTTGTAGTTGTAGTTGTAGTTGTAGTTGTAGTTGTAGTTGTAGTTGTAGTTGTAGTTGTAGTTGTAGTTGTAGTTGTAGTTGTAGTTGTAGTTGTAGTTGTAGTTGTAGTTGTAGTTGTAGTTGTAGTTGTAGTTGTAGTTGTAGTTGTAGTTGTAGTTGTAGTTGTAGTTGTAGTTGTAGTTGTAGTTGTAGTTGTAGTTGTAGTTGTAGTTGTAGTTGTAGTTGTAGTTGTAGTTGTAGTTGTAGTTGTAGTTGTAGTTGTAGTTGTAGTTGTAGTTGTAGTTGTAGTTGTAGTTGTAGTTGTAGTTGTAGTTGTAGTTGTAGTTGTAGTTGTAGTTGTAGTTGTAGTTGTAGTTGTAGTTGTAGTTGTAGTTGTAGTTGTAGTTGTAGTTGTAGTTGTAGTTGTAGTTGTAGTTGTAGTTGTAGTTGTAGTTGTAGTTGTAGTTGTAGTTGTAGTTGTAGTTGTAGTTGTAGTTGTAGTTGTAGTTGTAGTTGTAGTTGTAGTTGTAGTTGTAGTTGTAGTTGTAGTTGTAGTTGTAGTTGTAGTTGTAGTTGTAGTTGTAGTTGTAGTTGTAGTTGTAGTTGTAGTTGTAGTTGTAGTTGTAGTTGTAGTTGTAGTTGTAGTTGTAGTTGTAGTTGTAGTTGTAGTTGTAGTTGTAGTTGTAGTTGTAGTTGTAGTTGTAGTTGTAGTTGTAGTTGTAGTTGTAGTTGTAGTTGTAGTTGTAGTTGTAGTTGTAGTTGTAGTTGTAGTTGTAGTTGTAGTTGTAGTTGTAGTTGTAGTTGTAGTTGTAGTTGTAGTTGTAGTTGTAGTTGTAGTTGTAGTTGTAGTTGTAGTTGTAGTTGTAGTTGTAGTTGTAGTTGTAGTTGTAGTTGTAGTTGTAGTTGTAGTTGTAGTTGTAGTTGTAGTTGTAGTTGTAGTTGTAGTTGTAGTTGTAGTTGTAGTTGTAGTTGTAGTTGTAGTTGTAGTTGTAGTTGTAGTTGTAGTTGTAGTTGTAGTTGTAGTTGTAGTTGTAGTTGTAGTTGTAGTTGTAGTTGTAGTTGTAGTTGTAGTTGTAGTTGTAGTTGTAGTTGTAGTTGTAGTTGTAGTTGTAGTTGTAGTTGTAGTTGTAGTTGTAGTTGTAGTTGTAGTTGTAGTTGTAGTTGTAGTTGTAGTTGTAGTTGTAGTTGTAGTTGTAGTTGTAGTTGTAGTTGTAGTTGTAGTTGTAGTTGTAGTTGTAGTTGTAGTTGTAGTTGTAGTTGTAGTTGTAGTTGTAGTTGTAGTTGTAGTTGTAGTTGTAGTTGTAGTTGTAGTTGTAGTTGTAGTTGTAGTTGTAGTTGTAGTTGTAGTTGTAGTTGTAGTTGTAGTTGTAGTTGTAGTTGTAGTTGTAGTTGTAGTTGTAGTTGTAGTTGTAGTTGTAGTTGTAGTTGTAGTTGTAGTTGTAGTTGTAGTTGTAGTTGTAGTTGTAGTTGTAGTTGTAGTTGTAGTTGTAGTTGTAGTTGTAGTTGTAGTTGTAGTTGTAGTTGTAGTTGTAGTTGTAGTTGTAGTTGTAGTTGTAGTTGTAGTTGTAGTTGTAGTTGTAGTTGTAGTTGTAGTTGTAGTTGTAGTTGTAGTTGTAGTTGTAGTTGTAGTTGTAGTTGTAGTTGTAGTTGTAGTTGTAGTTGTAGTTGTAGTTGTAGTTGTAGTTGTAGTTGTAGTTGTAGTTGTAGTTGTAGTTGTAGTTGTAGTTGTAGTTGTAGTTGTAGTTGTAGTTGTAGTTGTAGTTGTAGTTGTAGTTGTAGTTGTAGTTGTAGTTGTAGTTGTAGTTGTAGTTGTAGTTGTAGTTGTAGTTGTAGTTGTAGTTGTAGTTGTAGTTGTAGTTGTAGTTGTAGTTGTAGTTGTAGTTGTAGTTGTAGTTGTAGTTGTAGTTGTAGTTGTAGTTGTAGTTGTAGTTGTAGTTGTAGTTGTAGTTGTAGTTGTAGTTGTAGTTGTAGTTGTAGTTGTAGTTGTAGTTGTAGTTGTAGTT
The DNA here is from genome assembly GCA_933228885.1 of Leistus spinibarbis. Classification (NCBI taxonomy): domain Eukaryota; kingdom Metazoa; phylum Arthropoda; class Insecta; order Coleoptera; family Carabidae; genus Leistus; species Leistus spinibarbis. Next base: position 14,351 of record CAKOGD010000045.1, on the reverse strand, counting down.
GTAGTTGTAGTTGTAGTTGTAGTTGTAGTTGTAGTTGTAGTTGTAGTTGTAGTTGTAGTTGTAGTTGTAGTTGTAGTTGTAGTTGTAGTTGTAGTTGTAGTTGTAGTTGTAGTTGTAGTTGTAGTTGTAGTTGTAGTTGTAGTTGTAGTTGTAGTTGTAGTTGTAGTTGTAGTTGTAGTTGTAGTTGTAGTTGTAGTTGTAGTTGTAGTTGTAGTTGTAGTTGTAGTTGTAGTTGTAGTTGTAGTTGTAGTTGTAGTTGTAGTTGTAGTTGTAGTTGTAGTTGTAGTTGTAGTTGTAGTTGTAGTTGTAGTTGTAGTTGTAGTTGTAGTTGTAGTTGTAGTTGTAGTTGTAGTTGTAGTTGTAGTTGTAGTTGTAGTTGTAGTTGTAGTTGTAGTTGTAGTTGTAGTTGTAGTTGTAGTTGTAGTTGTAGTTGTAGTTGTAGTTGTAGTTGTAGTTGTAGTTGTAGTTGTAGTTGTAGTTGTAGTTGTAGTTGTAGTTGTAGTTGTAGTTGTAGTTGTAGTTGTAGTTGTAGTTGTAGTTGTAGTTGTAGTTGTAGTTGTAGTTGTAGTTGTAGTTGTAGTTGTAGTTGTAGTTGTAGTTGTAGTTGTAGTTGTAGTTGTAGTTGTAGTTGTAGTTGTAGTTGTAGTTGTAGTTGTAGTTGTAGTTGTAGTTGTAGTTGTAGTTGTAGTTGTAGTTGTAGTTGTAGTTGTAGTTGTAGTTGTAGTTGTAGTTGTAGTTGTAGTTGTAGTTGTAGTTGTAGTTGTAGTTGTAGTTGTAGTTGTAGTTGTAGTTGTAGTTGTAGTTGTAGTTGTAGTTGTAGTTGTAGTTGTAGTTGTAGTTGTAGTTGTAGTTGTAGTTGTAGTTGTAGTTGTAGTTGTAGTTGTAGTTGTAGTTGTAGTTGTAGTTGTAGTTGTAGTTGTAGTTGTAGTTGTAGTTGTAGTTGTAGTTGTAGTTGTAGTTGTAGTTGTAGTTGTAGTTGTAGTTGTAGTTGTAGTTGTAGTTGTAGTTGTAGTTGTAGTTGTAGTTGTAGTTGTAGTTGTAGTTGTAGTTGTAGTTGTAGTTGTAGTTGTAGTTGTAGTTGTAGTTGTAGTTGTAGTTGTAGTTGTAGTTGTAGTTGTAGTTGTAGTTGTAGTTGTAGTTGTAGTTGTAGTTGTAGTTGTAGTTGTAGTTGTAGTTGTAGTTGTAGTTGTAGTTGTAGTTGTAGTTGTAGTTGTAGTTGTAGTTGTAGTTGTAGTTGTAGTTGTAGTTGTAGTTGTAGTTGTAGTTGTAGTTGTAGTTGTAGTTGTAGTTGTAGTTGTAGTTGTAGTTGTAGTTGTAGTTGTAGTTGTAGTTGTAGTTGTAGTTGTAGTTGTAGTTGTAGTTGTAGTTGTAGTTGTAGTTGTAGTTGTAGTTGTAGTTGTAGTAGTAGTTGTAGTTGTAGTTGTAGTTGTAGTTGTAGTTGTAGTTAGTTGTAGTTGTAGTTGTAGTTGTAGTTGTAGTTGTAGTTGTAGTTGTAGTTGTAGTTGTAGTTGTAGTTGTAGTTGTAGTTGTAGTTGTAGTTGTAGTTGTAGTTGTAGTTGTAGTTGTAGAGTTGTAGTTGTAGTTGTAGTTGTAGTTGTAGTTGTAGTTGTAGTTGTAGTTGTAGTTGTAGTTGTAGTTGTAGTTGTAGTTGTAGTTGTAGTTGTAGTTGTAGTTGTAGTTGTAGTTGTAGTTGTAGTTGTAGTTGTAGTTGTAGTTGTAGTTGTAGTTGTAGTTGTAGTTGTAGTTGTAGTTGTAGTTGTAGTTGTAGTTGTAGTTGTAGTTGTAGTTGTAGTTGTAGTTGTAGTTGTAGTTGTAGTTGTAGTTGTAGTTGTAGTTGTAGTTGTAGTTGTAGTTGTAGTTGTAGTTGTAGTTGTAGTTGTTAGTTGTAGTTGTAGTTGTAGTTGTAGTTGTAGTTGTAGTTGTAGTTGTAGTTGTAGTTGTAGTTGTAGTTGTAGTTGTAGTTGTAGTTGTAGTTGTAGTTGTAGTTGTAGTTGTAGTTGTAGTTGTAGTTGTAGTTGTAGTTGTAGTTGTAGTTGTAGTTGTAGTTGTAGTTGTAGTTGTAGTTGTAGTTGTAGTTGTAGTTGTAGTTGTAGTTGTAGTTGTAGTTGTAGTTGTAGTTGTAGTTGTAGTTGTAGTTGTAGTTGTAGTTGTAGTTGTAGTTGTAGTTGTAGTTGTAGTTGTAGTTGTAGTTGTAGTTGTAGTTGTAGTTGTAGTTGTAGTTGTAGTTGTAGTTGTAGTTGTAGTTGTAGTTGTAGTTGTAGTTGTAGTTGTAGTTGTAGTTGTAGTTGTAGTTGTAGTTGTAGTTGTAGTTGTAGTTGTAGTTGTAGTTGTAGTTGTAGTTGTAGTTGTAGTTGTAGTTGTAGTTGTAGTTGTAGTTGTAGTTGTAGTTGTAGTTGTAGTTGTAGTTGTAGTTGTAGTTGTAGTTGTAGTTGTAGTTGTAGTTGTAGTTGTAGTTGTAGTTGTAGTTGTAGTTGTAGTTGTAGTTGTAGTTGTAGTTGTAGTTGTAGTTGTAGTTGTAGTTGTAGTTGTAGTTGTAGTTGTAGTTGTAGTTGTAGTTGTAGTTGTAGTTGTAGTTGTAGTTGTAGTTGTAGTTGTAGTTGTAGTTGTAGTTGTAGTTGTAGTTGTAGTTGTAGTTGTAGTTGTAGTTGTAGTTGTAGTTGTAGTTGTAGTTGTAGTTGTAGTTGTAGTTGTAGTTGTAGTTGTAGTTGTAGTTGTAGTTGTAGTTGTAGTTGTAGTTGTAGTTGTAGTTGTAGTTGTAGTTGTAGTTGTAGTTGTAGTTGTAGTTGTAGTTGTAGTTGTAGTTGTAGTTGTAGTTGTAGTTGTAGTTGTAGTTGTAGTTGTAGTTGTAGTTGTAGTTGTAGTTGTAGTTGTAGTTGTAGTTGTAGTTGTAGTTGTAGTTGTAGTTGTAGTTGTAGTTGTAGTTGTAGTTGTAGTTGTAGTTGTAGTTGTAGTTGTAGTTGTAGTTGTAGTTGTAGTTGTAGTTGTAGTTGTAGTTGTAGTTGTAGTTGTAGTTGTAGTTGTAGTTGTAGTTGTAGTTGTAGTTGTAGTTGTAGTTGTAGTTGTAGTTGTAGTTGTAGTTGTAGTTGTAGTTGTAGTTGTAGTTGTAGTTGTAGTTGTAGTTGTAGTTGTAGTTGTAGTTGTAGTTGTAGTTGTAGTTGTAGTTGTAGTTGTAGTTGTAGTTGTAGTTGTAGTTGTAGTTGTAGTTGTAGTTGTAGTTGTAGTTGTAGTTGTAGTTGTAGTTGTAGTTGTAGTTGTAGTTGTAGTTGTAGTTGTAGTTGTAGTTGTAGTTGTAGTTGTAGTTGTAGTTGTAGTTATTGTAGTTGTAGTTGTAGTTGTAGTTGTAGTTGTAGTTGTAGTTGTAGTTGTAGTTGAAGTTGTAGTTGTAGTTGTAGTTGTAGTTGTAGTTGTAGTTGTAGTTGTAGTTGTAGTTGTAGTTGTAGTTGTAGTTGTAGTTGTAGTTGTAGTTGTAGTTGTAGTTGTAGTTGTAGTTGTAGTTGTAGTTGTAGTTGTAGTTGTAGTTGTAGTTGTAGTTGTAGTTGTAGTTGTAGTTGTAGTTGTAGTTGTAGTTGTAGTTGTAGTTGTAGTTGTAGTTGTAGTTGTAGTTGTAGTTGTAGTTGTAGTTGTAGTTGTAGTTGTAGTTGTAGTTGTAGTTGTAGTTGTAGTTGTAGTTGTAGTTGTAGTTGTAGTTGTAGTTGTAGTTGTAGTTGTAGTTGTAGTTGTAGTTGTAGTTGTAGTTGTAGTTGTAGTTGTAGTTGTAGTTGTAGTTGTAGTTGTAGTTGTAGTTGTAGTTGTAGTTGTAGTTGTAGTTGTAGTTGTAGTTGTAGTTGTAGTTGTAGTTGTAGTTGTAGTTGTAGTTGTAGTTGTAGTTGTAGTTGTAGTTGTAGTTGTAGTTGTAGTTGTAGTTGTAGTTGTAGTTGTAGTTGTAGTTGTAGTTGTAGTTGTAGTTGTAGTTGTAGTTGTAGTTGTAGTTGTAGTTGTAGTTGTAGTTGTAGTTGTAGTTGTAGTTGTAGTTGTAGTTGTAGTTGTAGTTGTAGTTGTAGTTGTAGTTGTAGTTGTAGTTGTAGTTGTAGTTGTAGTTGTAGTTGTAGTTGTAGTTGTAGTTGTAGTTGTAGTTGTAGTTGTAGTTGTAGTTGTAGTTGTAGTTGTAGTTGTAGTTGTAGTTGTAGTTGTAGTTGTAGTTGTAGTTGTAGTTGTAGTTGTAGTTGTAGTTGTAGTTGTAGTTGTAGTTGTAGTTGTAGTTGTAGTTGTAGTTGTAGTTGTAGTTGTAGTTGTAGTTGTAGTTGTAGTTGTAGTTGTAGTTGTAGTTGTAGTTGTAGTTGTAGTTGTAGTTGTAGTTGTAGTTGTAGTTGTAGTTGTAGTTGTAGTTGTAGTTGTAGTTGTAGTTGTAGTTGTAGTTGTAGTTGTAGTTGTAGTTGTAGTTGTAGTTGTAGTTGTAGTTGTAGTTGTAGTTGTAGTTGTAGTTGTAGTTGTAGTTGTAGTTGTAGTTGTAGTTGTAGTTGTAGTTGTAGTTGTAGTTGTAGTTGTAGTTGTAGTTGTAGTTGTAGTTGTAGTTGTAGTTGTAGTTGTAGTTGTAGTTGTAGTTGTAGTTGTAGTTGTAGTTGTAGTTGTAGTTGTAGTTGTAGTTGTAGTTGTAGTTGTAGTTGTAGTTGTAGTTGTAGTTGTAGTTGTAGTTGTAGTTGTAGTTGTAGTTGTAGTTGTAGTTGTAGTTGTAGTTGTAGTTGTAGTTGTAGTTGTAGTTGTAGTTGTAGTTGTAGTTGTAGTTGTAGTTGTAGTTGTAGTTGTAGTTGTAGTTGTAGTTGTAGTTGTAGTTGTAGTTGTAGTTGTAGTTGTAGTTGTAGTTGTAGTTGTAGTTGTAGTTGTAGTTGTAGTTGTAGTTGTAGTTGTAGTTGTAGTTGTAGTTGTAGTTGTAGTTGTAGTTGTAGTTGTAGTTGTAGTTGTAGTTGTAGTTGTAGTTGTAGTTGTAGTTGTAGTTGTAGTTGTAGTTGTAGTTGTAGTTGTAGTTGTAGTTGTAGTTGTAGTTGTAGTTGTAGTTGTAGTTGTAGTTGTAGTTGTAGTTGTAGTTGTAGTTGTAGTTGTAGTTGTAGTTGTAGTTGTAGTTGTAGTTGTAGTTGTAGTTGTAGTTGTAGTTGTAGTTGTAGTTGTAGTTGTAGTTGTAGTTGTAGTTGTAGTTGTAGTTGTAGTTGTAGTTGTAGTTGTAGTTGTAGTTGTAGTTGTAGTTGTAGTTGTAGTTGTAGTTGTAGTTGTAGTTGTAGTTGTAGTTGTAGTTGTAGTTGTAGTTGTAGTTGTAGTTGTAGTTGTAGTTGTAGTTGTAGTTGTAGTTGTAGTTGTAGTTGTAGTTGTAGTTGTAGTTGTAGTTGTAGTTGTAGTTGTAGTTGTAGTTGTAGTTGTAGTTGTAGTTGTAGTTGTAGTTGTAGTTGTAGTTGTAGTTGTAGTTGTAGTTGTAGTTGTAGTTGTAGTTGTAGTTGTAGTTGTAGTTGTAGTTGTAGTTGTAGTTGTAGTTGTAGTTGTAGTTGTAGTTGTAGTTGTAGTTGTAGTTGTAGTTGTAGTTGTAGTTGTAGTTGTAGTTGTAGTTGTAGTTGTAGTTGTAGTTGTAGTTGTAGTTGTAGTTGTAGTTGTAGTTGTAGTTGTAGTTGTAGTTGTAGTTGTAGTTGTAGTTGTAGTTGTAGTTGTAGTTGTAGTTGTAGTTGTAGTTGTAGTTGTAGTTGTAGTTGTAGTTGTAGTTGTAGTTGTAGTTGTAGTTGTAGTTGTAGTTGTAGTTGTAGTTGTAGTTGTAGTTGTAGTTGTAGTTGTAGTTGTAGTTGTAGTTGTAGTTGTAGTTGTAGTTGTAGTTGTAGTTGTAGTTGTAGTTGTAGTTGTAGTTGTAGTTGTAGTTGTAGTTGTAGTTGTAGTTGTAGTTGTAGTTGTAGTTGTAGTTGTAGTTGTAGTTGTAGTTGTAGTTGTAGTTGTAGTTGTAGTTGTAGTTGTAGTTGTAGTTGTAGTTGTAGTTGTAGTTGTAGTTGTAGTTGTAGTTGTAGTTGTAGTTGTAGTTGTAGTTGTAGTTGTAGTTGTAGTTGTAGTTGTAGTTGTAGTTGTAGTTGTAGTTGTAGTTGTAGTTGTAGTTGTAGTTGTAGTTGTAGTTGTAGTTGTAGTTGTAGTTGTAGTTGTAGTTGTAGTTGTAGTTGTAGTTGTAGTTGTAGTTGTAGTTGTAGTTGTAGTTGTAGTTGTAGTTGTAGTTGTAGTTGTAGTTGTAGTTGTAGTTGTAGTTGTAGTTGTAGTTGTAGTTGTAGTTGTAGTTGTAGTTGTAGTTGTAGTTGTAGTTGTAGTTGTAGTTGTAGTTGTAGTTGTAGTTGTAGTTGTAGTTGTAGTTGTAGTTGTAGTTGTAGTTGTAGTTGTAGTTGTAGTTGTAGTTGTAGTTGTAGTTGTAGTTGTAGTTGTAGTTGTAGTTGTAGTTGTAGTTGTAGTTGTAGTTGTAGTTGTAGTTGTAGTTGTAGTTGTAGTTGTAGTTGTAGTTGTAGTTGTAGTTGTAGTTGTAGTTGTAGTTGTAGTTGTAGTTGTAGTTGTAGTTGTAGTTGTAGTTGTAGTTGTAGTTGTAGTTGTAGTTGTAGTTGTAGTTGTAGTTGTAGTTGTAGTTGTAGTTGTAGTTGTAGTTGTAGTTGTAGTTGTAGTTGTAGTTGTAGTTGTAGTTGTAGTTGTAGTTGTAGTTGTAGTTGTAGTTGTAGTTGTAGTTGTAGTTGTAGTTGTAGTTGTAGTTGTAGTTGTAGTTGTAGTTGTAGTTGTAGTTGTAGTTGTAGTTGTAGTTGTAGTTGTAGTTGTAGTTGTAGTTGTAGTTGTAGTTGTAGTTGTAGTTGTAGTTGTAGTTGTAGTTGTAGTTGTAGTTGTAGTTGTAGTTGTAGTTGTAGTTGTAGTTGTAGTTGTAGTTGTAGTTGTAGTTGTAGTTGTAGTTGTAGTTGTAGTTGTAGTTGTAGTTGTAGTTGTAGTTGTAGTTGTAGTTGTAGTTGTAGTTGTAGTTGTAGTTGTAGTTGTAGTTGTAGTTGTAGTTGTAGTTGTAGTTGTAGTTGTAGTTGTAGTTGTAGTTGTAGTTGTAGTTGTAGTTGTAGTTGTAGTTGTAGTTGTAGTTGTAGTTGTAGTTGTAGTTGTAGTTGTAGTTGTAGTTGTAGTTGTAGTTGTAGTTGTAGTTGTAGTTGTAGTTGTAGTTGTAGTTGTAGTTGTAGTTGTAGTTGTAGTTGTAGTTGTAGTTGTAGTTGTAGTTGTAGTTGTAGTTGTAGTTGTAGTTGTAGTTGTAGTTGTAGTTGTAGTTGTAGTTGTAGTTGTAGTTGTAGTTGTAGTTGTAGTTGTAGTTGTAGTTGTAGTTGTAGTTGTAGTTGTAGTTGTAGTTGTAGTTGTAGTTGTAGTTGTAGTTGTAGTTGTAGTTGTAGTTGTAGTTGTAGTTGTAGTTGTAGTTGTAGTTGTAGTTGTAGTTGTAGTTGTAGTTGTAGTTGTAGTTGTAGTTGTAGTTGTAGTTGTAGTTGTAGTTGTAGTTGTAGTTGTAGTTGTAGTTGTAGTTGTAGTTGTAGTTGTAGTTGTAGTTGTAGTTGTAGTTGTAGTTGTAGTTGTAGTTGTAGTTGTAGTTGTAGTTGTAGTTGTAGTTGTAGTTGTAGTTGTAGTTGTAGTTGTAGTTGTAGTTGTAGTTGTAGTTGTAGTTGTAGTTGTAGTTGTAGTTGTAGTTGTAGTAGTTGTAGTTGTAGTTGTAGTTGTAGTTGTAGTTGTAGTTGTAGTTGTAGTTGTAGTTGTAGTTATTTTAGTTGTAGTTGTAGTTGTAGTTGTAGCTGTAGTTGTAGTTGTAGTTGTAGTTGTAGTTGTAGTTGTAGTTGTAGTTGTAGTTGTAGTTGTAGTTGTAGTTGTAGTTGTAGTTGTAGTTGTAGTTGTAGTTGTAGTTGTAGTTGTAGTTGTAGTTGTAGTTGTAGTTGTAGTTGTAGTTGTAGTTGTAGTTGTAGTTGTAGTTGTAGTTGTAGTTGTAGTTGTAGTTGTAGTTGTAGTTGTAGTTGTAGTTGTAGTTGTAGTTGTAGTTGTAGTTGTAGTTGTAGTTGTAGTTGTAGTTGTAGTTGTAGTTGTAGTTGTAGTTGTAGTTGTAGTTGTAGTTGTAGTTGTAGTTGTAGTTGTAGTTGTAGTTGTAGTTGTAGTTGTAGTTGTAGTTGTAGTTGTAGTTGTAGTTGTAGTTGTAGTTGTAGTTGTAGTTGTAGTTGTAGTTGTAGTTGTAGTTGTAGTTGTAGTTGTAGTTGTAGTTGTAGTTGTAGTTGTAGTTGTAGTTGTAGTTGTAGTTGTAGTTGTAGTTGTAGTTGTAGTTGTAGTTGTAGTTGTAGTTGTAGTTGTAGTTGTAGTTGTAGTTGTAGTTGTAGTTGTAGTTGTAGTTGTAGTTGTAGTTGTAGTTGTAGTTGTAGTTGTAGTTGTAGTTGTAGTTGTAGTTGTAGTTGTAGTTGTAGTTGTAGTTGTAGTTGTAGTTGTAGTTGTAGTTGTAGTTGTAGTTGTAGTTGTAGTTGTAGTTGTAGTTGTAGTTGTAGTTGTAGTTGTAGTTGTAGTTGTAGTTGTAGTTGTAGTTGTAGTTGTAGTTGTAGTTGTAGTTGTAGTTGTAGTTGTAGTTGTAGTTGTAGTTGTAGTTGTAGTTGTAGTTGTAGTTGTAGTTGTAGTTGTAGTTGTAGTTGTAGTTGTAGTTGTAGTTGTAGTTGTAGTTGTAGTTGTAGTTGTAGTTGTAGTTGTAGTTGTAGTTGTAGTTGTAGTTGTAGTTGTAGTTGTAGTTGTAGTTGTAGTTGTAGTTGTAGTTGTAGTTGTAGTTGTAGTTGTAGTTGTAGTTGTAGTTGTAGTTGTAGTTGTAGTTGTAGTTGTAGTTGTAGTTGTAGTTGTAGTTGTAGTTGTAGTTGTAGTTGTAGTTGTAGTTGTAGTTGTAGTTGTAGTTGTAGTTGTAGTTGTAGTTGTAGTTGTAGTTGTAGTTGTAGTTGTAGTTGTAGTTGTAGTTGTAGTTGTAGTTGTAGTTGTAGTTGTAGTTGTAGTTGTAGTTGTAGTTGTAGTTGTAGTTGTAGTTGTAGTTGTAGTTGTAGTTGTAGTTGTAGTTGTAGTTGTAGTTGTAGTTGTAGTTGTAGTTGTAGTTGTAGTTGTAGTTGTAGTTGTAGTTGTAGATGTAGTTGTAGTTGTAGTTGTAGTTGTAGTTGTAGTTGTAGTTATAGTTGTAGTTGTAGTTGTAGTTGTAGTTGTAGTTGTAGTTGTAGTTGTAGTTGTAGTTGTAGTTGTAGTTGTAGTTGTAGTTGTAGTTGTAGTTGTAGTTGTAGTTGTAGTTGTAGTTGTAGTTGTAGTTGTAGTTGTAGTTGTAGTTGTAGTTGTAGTTGTAGTTGTAGTTGTAGTTGTAGTTGTAGTTGTAGTTGTAGTTGTAGTTGTAGTTGTAGTTGTAGTTGTAGTTGTAGTTGTAGTTGTAGTTGTAGTTGTAGTTGTAGTTGTAGTTGTAGTTGTAGTTGTAGTTGTAGTTGTAGTTGTAGTTGTAGTTGTAGTTGTAGTTGTAGTTGTAGTTGTAGTTGTAGTTGTAGTTGTAGTTGTAGTTGTAGTTGTAGTTGTAGTTGTAGTTGTAGTTGTAGTTGTAGTTGTAGTTGTAGTTGTAGTTGTAGTTGTAGTTGTAGTTGTAGTTGTAGTTGTAGTTGTAGTTGTAGTTGTAGTTGTAGTTGTAGTTGTAGTTGTAGTTGTAGTTGTAGTTGTAGTTGTAGTTGTAGTTGTAGTTGTAGTTGTAGTTGTAGTTGTAGTTGTAGTTGTAGTTGTAGTTGTAGTTGTAGTTGTAGTTGTAGTTGTAGTTGTAGTTGTAGTTGTAGTTGTAGTTGTAGTTGTAGTTGTAGTTGTAGTTGTAGTTGTAGTTGTAGTTGTAGTTGTAGTTGTAGTTGTAGTTGTAGTTGTAGTTGTAGTTGTAGTTGTAGTTGTAGTTGTAGTTGTAGTTGTAGTTGTAGTTGTAGTTGTAGTTGTAGTTGTAGTTGTAGTTGTAGTTGTAGTTGTAGTTGTAGTTGTAGTTGTAGTTGTAGTTGTAGTTGTAGTTGTAGTTGTAGTTGTAGTTGTAGTTGTAGTTGTAGTTGTAGTTGTAGTTGTAGTTGTAGTTGTAGTTGTAGTTGTAGTTGTAGTTGTAGTTGTAGTTGTAGTTGTAGTTGTAGTTGTAGTTGTAGTTGTAGTTGTAGTTGTAGTTGTAGTTGTAGTTGTAGTTGTAGTTGTAGTTGTAGTTGTAGTTGTAGTTGTAGTTGTAGTTGTAGTTGTAGTTGTAGTTGTAGTTGTAGTTGTAGTTGTAGTTGTAGTTGTAGTTGTAGTTGTAGTTGTAGTTGTAGTTGTAGTTGTAGTTGTAGTTGTAGTTGTAGTTGTAGTTGTAGTTGTAGTTGTAGTTGTAGTTGTAGTTGTAGTTGTAGTTGTAGTTGTAGTTGTAGTTGTAGTTGTAGTTGTAGTTGTAGTTGTAGTTGTAGTTGTAGTTGTAGTTGTAGTTGTAGTTGTAGTTGTAGTTGTAGTTGTAGTTGTAGTTGTAGTTGTAGTTGTAGTTGTAGTTGTAGTTGTAGTTGTAGTTGTAGTTGTAGTTGTAGTTGTAGTTGTAGTTGTAGTTGTAGTTGTAGTTGTAGTTGTAGTTGTAGTTGTAGTTGTAGTTGTAGTTGTAGTTGTAGTTGTAGTTGTAGTTGTAGTTGTAGTTGTAGTTGTAGTTGTAGTTGTAGTTGTAGTTGTAGTTGTAGTTGTAGTTGTAGTTGTAGTTGTAGTTGTAGTTGTAGTTGTAGTTGTAGTTGTAGTTGTAGTTGTAGTTGTAGTTGTAGTTGTAGTTGTAGTTGTAGTTGTAGTTGTAGTTGTAGTTGTAGTTGTAGTTGTAGTTGTAGTTGTAGTTGTAGTTGTAGTTGTAGTTGTAGTTGTAGTTGTAGTTGTAGTTGTAGTTGTAGTTGTAGTTGTAGTTGTAGTTGTAGTTGTAGTTGTAGTTGTAGTTGTAGTTGTAGTTGTAGTTGTAGTTGTAGTTGTAGTTGTAGTTGTAGTTGTAGTTGTAGTTGTAGTTGTAGTTGTAGTTGTAGTTGTAGTTGTAGTTGTAGTTGTAGTTGTAGTTGTAGTTGTAGTTGTAGTTGTAGTTGTAGTTGTAGTTGTAGTTGTAGTTGTAGTTGTAGTTGTAGTTGTAGTTGTAGTTGTAGTTGTAGTTGTAGTTGTAGTTGTAGTTGTAGTTGTAGTTGTAGTTGTAGTTGTAGTTGTAGTTGTAGTTGTAGTTGTAGTTGTAGTTGTAGTTGTAGTTGTAGTTGTAGTTGTAGTTGTAGTTGTAGTTGTAGTTGTAGTTGTAGTTGTAGTTGTAGTTGTAGTTGTAGTTGTAGTTGTAGTTGTAGTTGTAGTTGTAGTTGTAGTTGTAGTTGTAGTTGTAGTTGTAGTTGTAGTTGTAGTTGTAGTTGTAGTTGTAGTTGTAGTTGTAGTTGTAGTTGTAGTTGTAGTTGTAGTTGTAGTTGTAGTTGTAGTTGTAGTTGTAGTTGTAGTTGTAGTTGTAGTTGTAGTTGTAGTTGTAGTTGTAGTTGTAGTTGTAGTTGTAGTTGTAGTTGTAGTTGAAGTTGTAGCTGTAGTTGTAGTTGTAGTTGTAGTTGTAGTTGTAGTTGTAGTTGTAGTTGTAGTTGTAGTTGTAGTTGTAGTTGTAGTTGTAGTTGTAGTTGTAGTTGTAGTTGTAGTTGTAGTTGTAGTTGTAGTTGTAGTTGTAGTTGTAGTTGTAGTTGTAGTTGTAGTTGTAGTTGTAGTTGTAGTTGTAGTTGTAGTTGTAGTTGTAGTTGTAGTTGTAGTTGTAGTTGTAGTTGTAGTTGTAGTTGTAGTTGTAGTTGTAGTTGTAGTTGTAGTTGTAGTTGTAGTTGTAGTTGTAGTTGTAGTTGTAGTTGTAGTTGTAGTTGTAGTTGTAGTTGTAGTTGTAGTTGTAGTTGTAGTTGTAGTTGTAGTTGTAGTTGTAGTTGTAGTTGTAGTTGTAGTTGTAGTTGTAGTTGTAGTTGTAGTTGTAGTTGTAGTTGTAGTTGTAGTTGTAGTTGTAGTTGTAGTTGTAGTTGTAGTTGTAGTTGTAGTTGTAGTTGTAGTTGTAGTTGTAGTTGTAGTTGTAGTTGTAGTTGTAGTTGTAGTTGTAGTTGTAGTTGTAGTTGTAGTTGTAGTTGTAGTTGTAGTTGTAGTTGTAGTTGTAGTTGTAGTTGTAGTTGTAGTTGTAGTTGTAGTTGTAGTTGTAGTTGTAGTTGTAGTTGTAGTTGTAGTTGTAGTTGTAGTTGTAGTTGTAGTTGTAGTTGTAGTTGTAGTTGTAGTTGTAGTTGTAGTTGTAGTTGTAGTTGTAGTTGTAGTTGTAGTTGTAGTTGTAGTTGTAGTTGTAGTTGTAGTTGTAGTTGTAGTTGTAGTTGTAGTTGTAGTTGTAGTTGTAGTTGTAGTTGTAGTTGTAGTTGTAGTTGTAGTTGTAGTTGTAGTTGTAGTTGTAGTTGTAGTTGTAGTTGTAGTTGTAGTTGTAGTTGTAGTTGTAGTTGTAGTTGTAGTTGTAGTTGTAGTTGTAGTTGTAGTTGTAGTTGTAGTTGTAGTTGTAGTTGTAGTTGTAGTTGTAGTTGTAGTTGTAGTTGTAGTTGTAGTTGTAGTTGTAGTTGTAGTTGTAGTTGTAGTTGTAGTTGTAGTTGTAGTTGTAGTTGTAGTTGTAGTTGTAGTTGTAGTTGTAGTTGTAGTTGTAGTTGTAGTTGTAGTTGTAGTTGTAGTTGTAGTTGTAGTTGTAGTTGTAGTTGTAGTTGTAGTTGTAGTTGTAGTTGTAGTTGTAGTTGTAGTTGTAGTTGTAGTTGTAGTTGTAGTTGTAGTTGTAGTTGTAGTTGTAGTTGTAGTTGTAGTTGTAGTTGTAGTTGTAGTTGTAGTTGTAGTTGTAGTTGTAGTTGTAGTTGTAGTTGTAGTTGTAGTTGTAGTTGTAGTTGTAGTTGTAGTTGTAGTTGTAGTTGTAGTTGTAGTTGTAGTTGTAGTTGTAGTTGTAGTTGTAGTTGTAGTTGTAGTTGTAGTTGTAGTTGTAGTTGTAGTTGTAGTTGTAGTTGTAGTTGTAGTTGTAGTTGTAGTTGTAGTTGTAGTTGTAGTTGTAGTTGTAGTTGTAGTTGTAGTTGTAGTTGTAGTTGTAGTTGTAGTTGTAGTTGTAGTTGTAGTTGTAGTTGTAGTTGTAGTTGTAGTTGTAGTTGTAGTTGTAGTTGTAGTTGTAGTTGTAGTTGTAGTTGTAGTTGTAGTTGTAGTTGTAGTTGTAGTTGTAGTTGTAGTTGTAGTTGTAGTTGTAGTTGTAGTTGTAGTTGTAGTTGTAGTTGTAGTTGTAGTTGTAGTTGTAGTTGTAGTTGTAGTTGTAGTTGTAGTTGTAGTTGTAGTTGTAGTTGTAGTTGTAGTTGTAGTTGTAGTTGTAGTTGTAGTTGTAGTTGTAGTTGTAGTTGTAGTTGTAGTTGTAGTTGTAGTTGTAGTTGTAGTTGTAGTTGTAGTTGTAGTTGTAGTTGTAGTTGTAGTTGTAGTTGTAGTTGTAGTTGTAGTTGTAGTTGTAGTTGTAGTTGTAGTTGTAGTTGTAGTTGTAGTTGTAGTTGTAGTTGTAGTTGTAGTTGTAGTTGTAGTTGTAGTTGTAGTTGTAGTTGTAGTTGTAGTTGTAGTTGTAGTTGTAGTTGTAGTTGTAGTTGTAGTTGTAGTTGTAGTTGTAGTTGTAGTTGTAGTTGTAGTTGTAGTTGTAGTTGTAGTTGTAGTTGTAGTTGTAGTTGTAGTTGTAGTTGTAGTTGTAGTTGTAGTTGTAGTTGTAGTTGTAGTTGTAGTTGTAGTTGTAGTTGTAGTTGTAGTTGTAGTTGTAGTTGTAGTTGTAGTTGTAGTTGTAGTTGTAGTTGTAGTTGTAGTTGTAGTTGTAGTTGTAGTTGTAGTTGTAGTTGTAGTTGTAGTTGTAGTTGTAGTTGTAGTTGTAGTTGTAGTTGTAGTTGTAGTTGTAGTTGTAGTTGTAGTTGTAGTTGTAGTTGTAGTTGTAGTTGTAGTTGTAGTTGTAGTTGTAGTTGTAGTTGTAGTTGTAGTTGTAGTTGTAGTTGTAGTTGTAGTTGTAGTTGTAGTTGTAGTTGTAGTTGTAGTTGTAGTTGTAGTTGTAGTTGTAGTTGTAGTTGTAGTTGTAGTTGTAGTTGTAGTTGTAGTTGTAGTTGTAGTTGTAGTTGTAGTTGTAGTTGTAGTTGTAGTTGTAGTTGTAGTTGTAGTTGTAGTTGTAGTTGTAGTTGTAGTTGTAGTTGTAGTTGTAGTTGTAGTTGTAGTTGTAGTTGTAGTTGTAGTTGTAGTTGTAGTTGTAGTTGTAGTTGTAGTTGTAGTTGTAGTTGTAGTTGTAGTTGTAGTTGTAGTTGTAGTTGTAGTTGTAGTTGTAGTTGTAGTTGTAGTTGTAGTTG
>CAKOGD010000044.1:0-71094 GCA_933228885.1 Leistus spinibarbis | reverse complement strand
TAAAACTAAAACTAAAACTAAAACTAAAACTAAAACTAAAACTAAAACTAAAACTAAAACTAAAACTAAAACTAAAACTAAAACTAAAACTAAAACTAAAACTAAAACTAAAACTAAAACTAAAACTAAAACTAAAACTAAAACTAAAACTAAAACTAAAACTAAAACTAAAACTAAAACTAAAACTAAAACTAAAACTAAAACTAAAACTAAAACTAAAACTAAAACTAAAACTAAAACTAAAACTAAAACTAAAACTAAAACTAAAACTAAAACTAAAACTAAAACTAAAACTAAAACTAAAACTAAAACTAAAACTAAAACTAAAACTAAAACTAAAACTAAAACTAAAACTAAAACTAAAACTAAAACTAAAACTAAAACTAAAACTAAAACTAAAACTAAAACTAAAACTAAAACTAAAACTAAAACTAAAACTAAAACTAAAACTAAAACTAAAACTAAAACTAAAACTAAAACTAAAACTAAAACTAAAACTAAAACTAAAACTAAAACTAAAACTAAAACTAAAACTAAAACTAAAACTAAAACTAAAACTAAAACTAAAACTAAAACTAAAACTAAAACTAAAACTAAAACTAAAACTAAAACTAAAACTAAAACTAAAACTAAAACTAAAACTAAAACTAAAACTAAAACTAAAACTAAAACTAAAACTAAAACTAAAACTAAAACTAAAACTAAAACTAAAACTAAAACTAAAACTAAAACTAAAACTAAAACTAAAACTAAAACTAAAACTAAAACTAAAACTAAAACTAAAACTAAAACTAAAACTAAAACTAAAACTAAAACTAAAACTAAAACTAAAACTAAAACTAAAACTAAAACTAAAACTAAAACTAAAACTAAAACTAAAACTAAAACTAAAACTAAAACTAAAACTAAAACTAAAACTAAAACTACGTACGTGTAAAATTTATTTATATAATATTTCAAATAAAATCGTAAGCGAATAAAATTTTACATGCATATTAGCTTTACCTGACTGTTATTGTTTTATACAATCTGTAACTTGCTGGTACAATCTGATACTGGCATGTTTTTGCAACCTCTGACCAGTTACAGCATGTAACAAACAGCGCCATCATACTTCAGCCTAATAAGGCTGATATACGTGTTAAATTTTACACGCATACTACCTTTTACTGACTGGTAATGTTTTATACAAGCAGTAACTGGCTGGTACAGTCTGATAATGGCATAGTCTTGCCAGCTCTGGCCGGCTACATCCGGTTTCAGACAGCGCTAACATATTTCAGCCTAATAAGGTTTATATACGTGTAAACTTTTACACGCATACTAGCTTTTACAGACTGGTATTTTTTTATACAATCTGTAACTGGCTGGTACCGACTCATAATAGCATGCTTTTGCCAGCTCTGGCCAGTTACAGCCGGTCTCGGACAGCGCCATCATATTTCAGCCTTATAAGGCTGATGTACGTGTAAAATTTTATTTATGTAAAATTTCAATTAATATCGAATGCAAATAAAATTTTACACGCATATTAGCTCTTACTGACTGTTATTGTTTTATACAATCTGTAACTGGCTGGTACCATCTGATACTGGCACGTTTCTGCAACCTCGTGCCAGTTACAGCCGGTCTCAGACAGCGCCATCATATTTCAGGCTAATAAGGCTGATATACGGGTTTAATTTTACACGCATATTACATTTTACTGACTGGTAATGTTTCATATAAGCTGTAACTGGCTGGTACAGTCTTATACTGGCATGTTTTTGCCAGCACTGGCCGGCTACTGCCAATTTCAGACAGCGCCATCATATTTCAGCCTAATAAGGCTTATACGTATAAGCGTAAACTTTTACACGCATACTAGCTTTTACAGACTGGTAATCTTTTATACAATCTGTAACTGGCTGATACCGACTCATAATAGCATGCTTTTGCCAGCTCTGGCCAGTTACAGCCGTTCTCGGACAGCGCCATCATATTTCAGCCTAATAAGGCTTATACGTGTAAAATTTCACACACATATTGGCTTTTACAGATTGCAAATATTTTATACACTTTGTAACTGGCTGGTACCGACTCATAATGGAAAGTTTATGCCAGCTTGGGTCTGTTGCAGCTCGTCTCAGACAGCGCCATTATGTTTCAGCTTAATAAGGCTGATGTACGTGTAAAATTTTATTTATGTAAAATTTCAATTAATATCGAATGCAAATAAAATTTTACACGCATATTAGCTTTTACTGACTGTTATTGTTTTATACAATCTGTAACTGGCATGGTACCCATCTGATACTGGCATGTTTCTGCAACCTCGTGCCAGTTACAGCCGGTCTCAGACAGCGCCATCATAATTCAGCCTAATAAAGCTGATATACGGGTTTAATTTTACACGCATATTACCTTTTACTGACTGGTAATGTTTCATACAAGCTGTAACTGGCTGGTACAGTCTTATACTGGCATGTTTTTGCCGGTTCTGGCCGGCTACAGCCAGTTTCAGACTGCGCCATCTTATTTCAGCCTAATAAGGCTTATATAAGCGTAAATTTTACACGCATATTGGCTTTTACAGACTGGTTATATTTTATACACTCTTTATCTGGCTGGTACCGACTCTAAATAGAAACTTTATGCCAGCTCTGGTCTGTTGCAGCTCATCTCAGACAGCGCCATTATGTTTCAGCCTAATATGGCTGATGTACGTGTAAAATTTTATTTATGTACAATTTCAATTAATATCGAATGCAAATAAAATTTTAAACGCATATTACCTTTTACTGACTAGTAATGTTTTATACAAGCTGTAACTGGCTGGTACAGTCTGATACTGGCATATTATTGCCAGCTCTGGCCGGCTTCATCCGGTTTCAGACAGCGCTAACATATTTCAGCCCAATAAGGTTTATATACGTGTAAACTTTTACCGACTCATAATTGAAAGTTTATGCCCACTTTGGTCTGTTGCAGCTCGTCTCAGACAGCGCCATTATGTTTCAGCCTAATAAGGCTGATGTACGTGTAAAATTTTATTTATGTAAAATTTCAATTAATATCGAATGCAAATAAAATTTTACACGCATATTAGCTCTTACTGAATGTTATTGTTTTATACAATCTGTAACTGGCTGGTACCATCTGATACTGGCATGTTTCAGCAACCTCGTGCCAGTTACAGCCGGTCTCAGACAGCGCCATCATAATTCAGCCTAATAAGGCTGATATACGGGTTTAATTTTACACGCCTATTACCTTTTACTGACTGGTAATGTTTCACACAAGCTGTAACTGGCTGGTACAGTCTTATACTGGCATGTTTTTGCCAGCTCTGGCCGGCTACAGCCAATTTCAGACAGTGCCATCATATTTCAGCCTAATAAGGCTTATACGTATAAGCGTAAACTTTTACACGCATACTAGCTTTTACAGACTGGTAATCTTTTATACAATCTGTAACTGGCTGATACCGACTCATAATAGCATGCTTTTGCCAGCTCTGGCCAGTTACAGCCGTTCTCGGACAGCGCCATCATATTTCAGCCTAATAAGGCTTATACGTGTAAAATTTCACACACATATTGGCTTTTACAGACTGCAAATATTTTATACACTTTGTAACTGGCTGGTACCGACTCATAATGGAAAGTTTATGCCAGCTTGGGTCTGTTGCAGCTCGTCTCAGACAGCGCCATTATGTTTCAGCTTAATAAGGCTGATGTACGTGTAAAATTTTATTTATGTAAAATTTCAATTAATATCGAATGCAAATAAAATTTTACACGCATATTAGCTTTTACTGACTGTTATTGTTTTATACAATCTGTAACTGGCATGGTACCCATCTGATACTGGCATGTTTCTGCAACCTCGTGCCAGTTACAGCCGGTCTCAGACAGCGCCATCATAATTCAGCCTAATAAAGCTGATATACGGGTTTAATTTTACACGCATATTACCTTTTACTGACTGGTAATGTTTCATACAAGCTGTAACTGGCTGGTACAGTCTTATACTGGCATGTTTTTGCCGGTTCTGGCCGGCTACAGCCAGTTTCAGACTGCGCCATCTTATTTCAGCCTAATAAGGCTTATATAAGCGTAAATTTTACACGCATATTGGCTTTTACAGACTGGTTATATTTTATACACTCTTTATCTGGCTGGTACCGACTCTTAATAGAAACTTTATGCCAGCTCTGGTCTGTTGCAGCTCATCTCAGACAGCGCCATTATGTTTCAGCCTAATATGGCTGATGTACGTGTAAAATTTTATTTATGTACAATTTCAATTAATATCGAATGCAAATAAAATTTTAAACGCATATTACCTTTTACTGACTAGTAATGTTTTATACAAGCTGTAACTGGCTGGTACAGTCTGATACTGGCATATTATTGCCAGCTCTGGCCGGCTTCATCCGGTTTCAGACAGCGCTAACATATTTCAGCCCAATAAGGTTTATATACGTGTAAACTTTTACACGCAAATTAGCTTTTACAGACTGGTAATCTTTGATACAATCTGTAACTGGCTTGTACCGACTCATAATAGCATGCTTTTGCCAGCTCTGGCCAGTTACAGCCGGTCTCGGACAGCGCCATCATATTTCAGCCTAATAAGGCTGTAAAATTTCACACGCATATTGGCATTTACAGACTGGTAATATTTTGTACAATCTGTATCTGGCTGATACCGACTCATCATGGCAAGTTTTAGTTTTAGTTGTAGTTGTAGTTGTAGTTGTAGTTGTAGTTGTAGTTGTAGTTGTAGTTGTAGTTGTAGTTGTAGTTGTAGTTGAAGTTGTAGTTGTAGTTGTAGTTGTAGTTGTAGTTGTAGTTGTAGTTGTAGTTGTAGTTGTAGTTGTAGTTGTAGTTGTAGTTGTAGTTGTAGTTGTAGTTGTAGTTGTAGTTGTAGTTGTAGTTGTAGTTGTAGTTGTAGTTGTAGTTGTAGTTGTAGTTGTAGTTGTAGTTGTAGTTGTAGTTGTAGTTGTAGTTGTAGTTGTAGTTGTAGTTGTAGTTGTAGTTGTAGTTGTAGTTGTAGTTGTAGTTGTAGTTGTAGTTGTAGTTGTAGTTGTAGTTGTAGTTGTAGTTGTAGTTGTAGTTGTAGTTGTAGTTGTAGTTGTAGTTGTAGTTGTAGTTGTAGTTGTAGTTGTAGTTGTAGTTGTAGTTGTAGTTGTAGTTGTAGTTGTAGTTGTAGTTGTAGTTGTAGTTGTAGTTGTAGTTGTAGTTGTAGTTGTAGTTGTAGTTGTAGTTGTAGTTGTAGTTGTAGTTGTAGTTGTAGTTGTAGTTGTAGTTGTAGTTGTAGTTGTAGTTGTAGTTGTAGTTGTAGTTGTAGTTGTAGTTGTAGTTGTAGTTGTAGTTGTAGTTGTAGTTGTAGTTGTAGTTGTAGTTGTAGTTGTAGTTGTAGTTGTAGTTGTAGTTGTAGTTGTAGTTGTAGTTGTAGTTGTAGTTGTAGTTGTAGTTGTAGTTGTAGTTGTAGTTGTAGTTGTAGTTGTAGTTGTAGTTGTAGTTGTAGTTGTAGTTGTAGTTGTAGTTGTAGTTGTAGTTGTAGTTGTAGTTGTAGTTGTAGTTGTAGTTGTAGTTGTAGTTGTAGTTGTAGTTGTAGTTGTAGTTGTAGTTGTAGTTGTAGTTGTAGTTGTAGTTGTAGTTGTAGTTGTAGTTGTAGTTGTAGTTGTAGTTGTAGTTGTAGTTGTAGTTGTAGTTGTAGTTGTAGTTGTAGTTGTAGTTGTAGTTGTAGTTGTAGTTGTAGTTGTAGTTGTAGTTGTAGTTGTAGTTGTAGTTGTAGTTGTAGTTGTAGTTGTAGTTGTAGTTGTAGTTGTAGTTGTAGTTGTAGTTGTAGTTGTAGTTGTAGTTGTAGTTGTAGTTGTAGTTGTAGTTGTAGTTGTAGTTGTAGTTGTAGTTGTAGTTGTAGTTGTAGTTGTAGTTGTAGTTGTAGTTGTAGTTGTAGTTGTAGTTGTAGTTGTAGTTGTAGTTGTAGTTGTAGTTGTAGTTGTAGTTGTAGTTGTAGTTGTAGTTGTAGTTGTAGTTGTAGTTGTAGTTGTAGTTGTAGTTGTAGTTGTAGTTGTAGTTGTAGTTGTAGTTGTAGTTGTAGTTGTAGTTGTAGTTGTAGTTGTAGTTGTAGTTGTAGTTGTAGTTGTAGTTGTAGTTGTAGTTGTAGTTGTAGTTGTAGTTGTAGTTGTAGTTGTAGTTGTAGTTGTAGTTGTAGTTGTAGTTGTAGTTGTAGTTGTAGTTGTAGTTGTAGTTGTAGTTGTAGTTGTAGTTGTAGTTGTAGTTGTAGTTGTAGTTGTAGTTGTAGTTGTAGTTGTAGTTGTAGTTGTAGTTGTAGTTGTAGTTGTAGTTGTAGTTGTAGTTGTAGTTGTAGTTGTAGTTGTAGTTGTAGTTGTAGTTGTAGTTGTAGTTGTAGTTGTAGTTGTAGTTGTAGTTGTAGTTGTAGTTGTAGTTGTAGTTGTAGTTGTAGTTGTAGTTGTAGTTGTAGTTGTAGTTGTAGTTGTAGTTGTAGTTGTAGTTGTAGTTGTAGTTGTAGTTGTAGTTGTAGTTGTAGTTGTAGTTGTAGTTGTAGTTGTAGTTGTAGTTGTAGTTGTAGTTGTAGTTGTAGTTGTAGTTGTAGTTGTAGTTGTAGTTGTAGTTGTAGTTGTAGTTGTAGTTGTAGTTGTAGTTGTAGTTGTAGTTGTAGTTGTAGTTGTAGTTGTAGTTGTAGTTGTAGTTGTAGTTGTAGTTGTAGTTGTAGTTGTAGTTGTAGTTGTAGTTGTAGTTGTAGTTGTAGTTGTAGTTGTAGTTGTAGTTGTAGTTGTAGTTGTAGTTGTAGTTGTAGTTGTAGTTGTAGTTGTAGTTGTAGTTGTAGTTGTAGTTGTAGTTGTAGTTGTAGTTGTAGTTGTAGTTGTAGTTGTAGTTGTAGTTGTAGTTGTAGTTGTAGTTGTAGTTGTAGTTGTAGTTGTAGTTGTAGTTGTAGTTGTAGTTGTAGTTGTAGTTGTAGTTGTAGTTGTAGTTGTAGTTGTAGTTGTAGTTGTAGTTGTAGTTGTAGTTGTAGTTGTAGTTGTAGTTGTAGTTGTAGTTGTAGTTGTAGTTGTAGTTGTAGTTGTAGTTGTAGTTGTAGTTGTAGTTGTAGTTGTAGTTGTAGTTGTAGTTGTAGTTGTAGTTGTAGTTGTAGTTGTAGTTGTAGTTGTAGTTGTAGTTGTAGTTGTAGTTGTAGTTGTAGTTGTAGTTGTAGTTGTAGTTGTAGTTGTAGTTGTAGTTGTAGTTGTAGTTGTAGTTGTAGTTGTAGTTGTAGTTGTAGTTGTAGTTGTAGTTGTAGTTGTAGTTGTAGTTGTAGTTGTAGTTGTAGTTGTAGTTGTAGTTGTAGTTGTAGTTGTAGTTGTAGTTGTAGTTGTAGTTGTAGTTGTAGTTGTAGTTGTAGTTGTAGTTGTAGTTGTAGTTGTAGTTGTAGTTGTAGTTGTAGTTGTAGTTGTAGTTGTAGTTGTAGTTGTAGTTGTAGTTGTAGTTGTAGTTGTAGTTGTAGTTGTAGTTGTAGTTGTAGTTGTAGTTGTAGTTGTAGTTGTAGTTGTAGTTGTAGTTGTAGTTGTAGTTGTAGTTGTAGTTGTAGTTGTAGTTGTAGTTGTAGTTGTAGTTGTAGTTGTAGTTGTAGTTGTAGTTGTAGTTGTAGTTGTAGTTGTAGTTGTAGTTGTAGTTGTAGTTGTAGTTGTAGTTGTAGTTGTAGTTGTAGTTGTAGTTGTAGTTGTAGTTGTAGTTGTAGTTGTAGTTGTAGTTGTAGTTGTAGTTGTAGTTGTAGTTGTAGTTGTAGTTGTAGTTGTAGTTGTAGTTGTAGTTGTAGTTGTAGTTGTAGTTGTAGTTGTAGTTGTAGTTGTAGTTGTAGTTGTAGTTGTAGTTGTAGTTGTAGTTGTAGTTGTAGTTGTAGTTGTAGTTGTAGTTGTAGTTGTAGTTGTAGTTGTAGTTGTAGTTGTAGTTGTAGTTGTAGTTGTAGTTGTAGTTGTAGTTGTAGTTGTAGTTGTAGTTGTAGTTGTAGTTGTAGTTGTAGTTGTAGTTGTAGTTGTAGTTGTAGTTGTAGTTGTAGTTGTAGTTGTAGTTGTAGTTGTAGTTGTAGTTGTAGTTGTAGTTGTAGTTGTAGTTGTAGTTGTAGTTGTAGTTGTAGTTGTAGTTGTAGTTGTAGTTGTAGTTGTAGTTGTAGTTGTAGTTGTAGTTGTAGTTGTAGTTGTAGTTGTAGTTGTAGTTGTAGTTGTAGTTGTAGTTGTAGTTGTAGTTGTAGTTGTAGTTGTAGTTGTAGTTGTAGTTGTAGTTGTAGTTGTAGTTGTAGTTGTAGTTGTAGTTGTAGTTGTAGTTGTAGTTGTAGTTGTAGTTGTAGTTGTAGTTGTAGTTGTAGTTGTAGTTGTAGTTGTAGTTGTAGTTGTAGTTGTAGTTGTAGTTGTAGTTGTAGTTGTAGTTGTAGTTGTAGTTGTAGTTGTAGTTGTAGTTGTAGTTGTAGTTGTAGTTGTAGTTGTAGTTGTAGTTGTAGTTGTAGTTGTAGTTGTAGTTGTAGTTGTAGTTGTAGTTGTAGTTGTAGTTGTAGTTGTAGTTGTAGTTGTAGTTGTAGTTGTAGTTGTAGTTGTAGTTGTTGTAGTTGTAGTTGTAGTTGTCGTTGTAGTTGTAGTTGTAGTTGTAGTTGTAGTTGTAGTTGTAGTTGTAGTTGTAGTTGTAGTTGTAGTTGTAGTTGTAGTTGTAGTTGTAGTTGTAGTTGTAGTTGTAGTTGTAGTTGTAGTTGTAGTTGTAGTTGTAGTTGTAGTTGTAGTTGTAGTTGTAGTTGTAGTTGTAGTTGTAGTTGTAGTTGTAGTTGTAGTTGTAGTTGTAGTTGTAGTTGTAGTTGTAGTTGTAGTTGTAGTTGTAGTTGTAGTTGTAGTTGTAGTTGTAGTTGTAGTTGTAGTTGTAGTTGTAGTTGTAGTTGTAGTTGTAGTTGTAGTTGTAGTTGTAGTTGTAGTTGTAGTTGTAGTTGTAGTTGTAGTTGTAGTTGTAGTTGTAGTTGTAGTTGTAGTTGTAGTTGTAGTTGTAGTTGTAGTTGTAGTTGTAGTTGTAGTTGTAGTTGTAGTTGTAGTTGTAGTTGTAGTTGTAGTTGTAGTTGTTGTAGTTGTAGTTGTAGTTGTAGTTGTAGTTGTAGTTGTAGTTGTAGTTGTAGTTGTAGTTGTAGTTGTAGTTGTAGTTGTAGTTGTAGTTGTAGTTGTAGTTGTAGTTGTAGTTGTAGTTGTAGTTGTAGTTGTAGTTGTAGTTGTAGTTGTAGTTGTAGTTGTAGTTGTACAACTACAACTACAACTACAACTACAACTACAACTACAACTACAACTACAACTACAACTACAACTACAACTACAACTACAACTACAACTACAACTACAACT
The DNA here is from genome assembly GCA_933228885.1 of Leistus spinibarbis. Taxonomy (NCBI): domain Eukaryota; kingdom Metazoa; phylum Arthropoda; class Insecta; order Coleoptera; family Carabidae; genus Leistus; species Leistus spinibarbis. The sequence continues at coordinate 61,736 of CAKOGD010000044.1, read as the reverse complement.
ACAACTACAACTACAACTACAACTACAACTACAACTACAACTACAACTACAACTACAACTACAACTACAACTACAACTACAACTACAACTACAACTACAACTACAACTACAACTACAACTACAACTACAACTACAACTACAACTACAACTACAACTACAACTACAACTACAACTACAACTACAACTACAACTACAACTACAACTACAACTACAACTACAACTACAACTACAACTACAACTACAACTACAACTACAACTACAACTACAACTACAACTACAACTACAACTACAACTACAACTACAACTACAACTACAACTACAACTACAACTACAACTACAACTACAACTACAACTACAACTACAACTACAACTACAACTACAACTACAACTACAACTACAACTACAACTACAACTACAACTACAACTACAACTACAACTACAACTACAACTACAACTACAACTACAACTACAACTACAACTACAACTACAACTACAACTACAACTACAACTACAACTACAACTACAACTACAACTACAACTACAACTACAACTACAACTACAACTACAACTACAACTACAACTACAACTACAACTACAACTACAACTACAACTACAACTACAACTACAACTACAACTACAACTACAACTACAACTACAACTACAACTACAACTACAACTACAACTACAACTACAACTACAACTACAACTACAACTACAACTACAACTACAACTACAACTACAACTACAACTACAACTACAACTACAACTACAACTACAACTACAACTACAACTACAACTACAACTACAACTACAACTACAACTACAACTACAACTACAACTACAACTACAACTACAACTACAACTACAACTACAACTACAACTACAACTACAACTACAACTACAACTACAACTACAACTACAACTACAACTACAACTACAACTACAACTACAACTACAACTACAACTACAACTACAACTACAACTACAACTACAACTACAACTACAACTACAACTACAACTACAACTACAACTACAACTACAACTACAACTACAACTACAACTACAACTACAACTACAACTACAACTACAACTACAACTACAACTACAACTACAACTACAACTACAACTACAACTACAACTACAACTACAACTACAACTACAACTACAACTACAACTACAACTACAACTACAACTACAACTACAACTACAACTACAACTACAACTACAACTACAACTACAACTACAACTACAACTACAACTACAACTACAACTACAACTACAACTACAACTACAACTACAACTACAACTACAACTACAACTACAACTACAACTACAACTACAACTACAACTACAACTACAACTACAACTACAACTACAACTACAACTACAACTACAACTACAACTACAACTACAACTACAACTACAACTACAACTACAACTACAACTACAACTACAACTACAACTACAACTACAACTACAACTACAACTACAACTACAACTACAACTACAACTACAACTACAACTACAACTACAACTACAACTACAACTACAACTACAACTACAACTACAACTACAACTACAACTACAACTACAACTACAACTACAACTACAACTACAACTACAACTACAACTACAACTACAACTACAACTACAACTACAACTACAACTACAACTACAACTACAACTACAACTACAACTACAACTACAACTACAACTACAACTACAACTACAACTACAACTACAACTACAACTACAACTACAACTACAACTACAACTACAACTACAACTACAACTACAACTACAACTACAACTACAACTACAACTACAACTACAACTACAACTACAACTACAACTACAACTACAACTACAACTACAACTACAACTACAACTACAACTACAACTACAACTACAACTACAACTACAACTACAACTACAACTACAACTACAACTACAACTACAACTACAACTACAACTACAACTACAACTACAACTACAACTACAACTACAACTACAACTACAACTACAACTACAACTACAACTACAACTACAACTACAACTACAACTACAACTACAACTACAACTACAACTACAACTACAACTACAACTACAACTACAACTACAACTACAACTACAACTACAACTACAACTACAACTACAACTACAACTACAACTACAACTACAACTACAACTACAACTACAACTACAACTACAACTACAACTACAACTACAACTACAACTACAACTACAACTACAACTACAACTACAACTACAACTACAACTACAACTACAACTACAACTACAACTACAACTACAACTACAACTACAACTACAACTACAACTACAACTACAACTACAACTACAACTACAACTACAACTACAACTACAACTACAACTACAACTACAACTACAACTACAACTACAACTACAACTACAACTACAACTACAACTACAACTACAACTACAACTACAACTACAACTACAACTACAACTACAACTACAACTACAACTACAACTACAACTACAACTACAACTACAACTACAACTACAACTACAACTACAACTACAACTACAACTACAACTACAACTACAACTACAACTACAACTACAACTACAACTACAACTACAACTACAACTACAACTACAACTACAACTACAACTACAACTACAACTACAACTACAACTACAACTACAACTACAACTACAACTACAACTACAACTACAACTACAACTACAACTACAACTACAACTACAACTACAACTACAACTACAACTACAACTACAACTACAACTACAACTACAACTACAACTACAACTACAACTACAACTACAACTACAACTACAACTACAACTACAACTACAACTACAACTACAACTACAACTACAACTACAACTACAACTACAACTACAACTACAACTACAACTACAACTACAACTACAACTACAACTACAACTACAACTACAACTACAACTACAACTACAACTACAACTACAACTACAACTACAACTACAACTACAACTACAACTACAACTACAACTACAACTACAACTACAACTACAACTACAACTACAACTACAACTACAACTACAACTACAACTACAACTACAACTACAACTACAACTACAACTACAACTACAACTACAACTACAACTACAACTACAACTACAACTACAACTACAACTACAACTACAACTACAACTACAACTACAACTACAACTACAACTACAACTACAACTACAACTACAACTACAACTACAACTACAACTACAACTACAACTACAACTACAACTACAACTACAACTACAACTACAACTACAACTACAACTACAACTACAACTACAACTACAACTACAACTACAACTACAACTACAACTACAACTACAACTACAACTACAACTACAACTACAACTACAACTACAACTACAACTACAACTACAACTACAACTACAACTACAACTACAACTACAACTACAACTACAACTACAACTACAACTACAACTACAACTACAACTACAACTACAACTACAACTACAACTACAACTACAACTACAACTACAACTACAACTACAACTACAACTACAACTACAACTACAACTACAACTACAACTACAACTACAACTACAACTACAACTACAACTACAACTACAACTACAACTACAACTACAACTACAACTACAACTACAACTACAACTACAACTACAACTACAACTACAACTACAACTACAACTACAACTACAACTACAACTACAACTACAACTACAACTACAACTACAACTACAACTACAACTACAACTACAACTACAACTACAACTACAACTACAACTACAACTACAACTACAACTACAACTACAACTACAACTACAACTACAACTACAACTACAACTACAACTACAACTACAACTACAACTACAACTACAACTACAACTACAACTACAACTACAACTACAACTACAACTACAACTACAACTACAACTACAACTACAACTACAACTACAACTACAACTACAACTACAACTACAACTACAACTACAACTACAACTACAACTACAACTACAACTACAACTACAACTACAACTACAACTACAACTACAACTACAACTACAACTACAACTACAACTACAACTACAACTACAACTACAACTACAACTACAACTACAACTACAACTACAACTACAACTACAACTACAACTACAACTACAACTACAACTACAACTACAACTACAACTACAACTACAACTACAACTACAACTACAACTACAACTACAACTACAACTACAACTACAACTACAACTACAACTACAACTACAACTACAACTACAACTACAACTACAACTACAACTACAACTACAACTACAACTACAACTACAACTACAACTACAACTACAACTACAACTACAACTACAACTACAACTACAACTACAACTAAAACTAAAACTTGCCATGATGAGTCGGTATCAGCCAGATACAGATTGTACAAAATATTACCAGTCTGTAAATGCCAATATGCGTGTGAAATTTTACAGCCTTATTAGGCTGAAATATGATGGCGCTGTCCGAGACCGGCTGTAACTGGCCAGAGCTGGCAAAAGCATGCTATTATGAGTCGGTACAAGCCAGTTACAGATTGTATCAAAGATTACCAGTCTGTAAAAGCTAATTTGCGTGTAAAAGTTTACACGTATATAAACCTTATTGGGCTGAAATATGTTAGCGCTGTCTGAAACCGGATGAAGCCGGCCAGAGCTGGCAATAATATGCCAGTATCAGACTGTACCAGCCAGTTACAGCTTGTATAAAACATTACTAGTCAGTAAAAGGTAATATGCGTTTAAAATTTTATTTGCATTCGATATTAATTGAAATTGTACATAAATAAAATTTTACACGTACATCAGCCATATTAGGCTGAAACATAATGGCGCTGTCTGAGATGAGCTGCAACAGACCAGAGCTGGCATAAAGTTTCTATTAAGAGTCGGTACCAGCCAGATAAAGAGTGTATAAAATATAACCAGTCTGTAAAAGCCAATATGCGTGTAAAATTTACGCTTATATAAGCCTTATTAGGCTGAAATAAGATGGCGCAGTCTGAAACTGGCTGTAGCCGGCCAGAACCGGCAAAAACATGCCAGTATAAGACTGTACCAGCCAGTTACAGCTTGTATGAAACATTACCAGTCAGTAAAAGGTAATATGCGTGTAAAATTAAACCCGTATATCAGCTTTATTAGGCTGAATTATGATGGCGCTGTCTGAGACCGGCTGTAACTGGCACGAGGTTGCAGAAACATGCCAGTATCAGATGGGTACCATGCCAGTTACAGATTGTATAAAACAATAACAGTCAGTAAAAGCTAATATGCGTGTAAAATTTTATTTGCATTCGATATTAATTGAAATTTTACATAAATAAAATTTTACACGTACATCAGCCTTATTAAGCTGAAACATAATGGCGCTGTCTGAGACGAGCTGCAACAGACCCAAGCTGGCATAAACTTTCCATTATGAGTCGGTACCAGCCAGTTACAAAGTGTATAAAATATTTGCAGTCTGTAAAAGCCAATATGTGTGTGAAATTTTACACGTATAAGCCTTATTAGGCTGAAATATGATGGCGCTGTCCGAGAACGGCTGTAACTGGCCAGAGCTGGCAAAAGCATGCTATTATGAGTCGGTATCAGCCAGTTACAGATTGTATAAAAGATTACCAGTCTGTAAAAGCTAGTATGCGTGTAAAAGTTTACGCTTATACGTATAAGCCTTATTAGGCTGAAATATGATGGCACTGTCTGAAATTGGCTGTAGCCGGCCAGAGCTGGCAAAAACATGCCAGTATAAGACTGTACCAGCCAGTTACAGCTTGTGTGAAACATTACCAGTCAGTAAAAGGTAATAGGCGTGTAAAATTAAACCCGTATATCAGCCTTATTAGGCTGAATTATGATGGCGCTGTCTGAGACCGGCTGTAACTGGCACGAGGTTGCTGAAACATGCCAGTATCAGATGGTACCAGCCAGTTACAGATTGTATAAAACAATAACATTCAGTAAGAGCTAATATGCGTGTAAAATTTTATTTGCATTCGATATTAATTGAAATTTTACATAAATAAAATTTTACACGTACATCAGCCTTATTAGGCTGAAACATAATGGCGCTGTCTGAGACGAGCTGCAACAGACCAAAGTGGGCATAAACTTTCAATTATGAGTCGGTAAAAGTTTACACGTATATAAACCTTATTGGGCTGAAATATGTTAGCGCTGTCTGAAACCGGATGAAGCCGGCCAGAGCTGGCAATAATATGCCAGTATCAGACTGTACCAGCCAGTTACAGCTTGTATAAAACATTACTAGTCAGTAAAAGGTAATATGCGTTTAAAATTTTATTTGCATTCGATATTAATTGAAATTGTACATAAATAAAATTTTACACGTACATCAGCCATATTAGGCTGAAACATAATGGCGCTGTCTGAGATGAGCTGCAACAGACCAGAGCTGGCATAAAGTTTCTATTAAGAGTCGGTACCAGCCAGATAAAGAGTGTATAAAATATAACCAGTCTGTAAAAGCCAATATGCGTGTAAAATTTACGCTTATATAAGCCTTATTAGGCTGAAATAAGATGGCGCAGTCTGAAACTGGCTGTAGCCGGCCAGAACCGGCAAAAACATGCCAGTATAAGACTGTACCAGCCAGTTACAGCTTGTATGAAACATTACCAGTCAGTAAAAGGTAATATGCGTGTAAAATTAAACCCGTATATCAGCTTTATTAGGCTGAATTATGATGGCGCTGTCTGAGACCGGCTGTAACTGGCACGAGGTTGCAGAAACATGCCAGTATCAGATGGGTACCATGCCAGTTACAGATTGTATAAAACAATAACAGTCAGTAAAAGCTAATATGCGTGTAAAATTTTATTTGCATTCGATATTAATTGAAATTTTACATAAATAAAATTTTACACGTACATCAGCCTTATTAAGCTGAAACATAATGGCGCTGTCTGAGACGAGCTGCAACAGACCCAAGCTGGCATAAACTTTCCATTATGAGTCGGTACCAGCCAGTTACAAAGTGTATAAAATATTTGCAATCTGTAAAAGCCAATATGTGTGTGAAATTTTACACGTATAAGCCTTATTAGGCTGAAATATGATGGCGCTGTCCGAGAACGGCTGTAACTGGCCAGAGCTGGCAAAAGCATGCTATTATGAGTCGGTATCAGCCAGTTACAGATTGTATAAAAGATTACCAGTCTGTAAAAGCTAGTATGCGTGTAAAAGTTTACGCTTATACGTATAAGCCTTATTAGGCTGAAATATGATGGCACTGTCTGAAATTGGCTGTAGCCGGCCAGAGCTGGCAAAAACATGCCAGTATAAGACTGTACCAGCCAGTTACAGCTTGTATGAAACATTACCAGTCAGTAAAAGGTAATAGGCGTGTAAAATTAAACCCGTATATCAGCCTTATTAGGCTGAATTATGATGGCGCTGTCTGAGACCGGCTGTAACTGGCACGAGGTTGCTGAAACATGCCAGTATCAGATGGTACCAGCCAGTTACAGATTGTATAAAACAATAACATTCAGTAAGAGCTAATATGCGTGTAAAATTTTATTTGCATTCGATATTAATTAAAATTTTACATAAATAAAATTTTACACGTACATCAGCCTTATTAGGCTGAAACATAATGGCGCTGTCTGAGACGAGCTGCAACAGACCAAAGTGGGCATAAACTTTCAATTATGAGTCGGTACAAGCCAGTTACAAAGTGTATAAAATATTTGCAGTCTGTAAAAGGCAATATGTGTGTGAAATTTTACACGTATATCAGCCTTATAAGGCTGAAATATGATGGCGCTGTCCGAGACCGGCTGTAACTGGCCAGAGCTGGCAAAAACATGCTATTATGAGTCGGTACCAGCCAGTTACAGATTGTATAAAAGATTACCTGTCTGTAAAAGCTAGTATGCGTGTAAAAGTTTACGCTTATACGTATCAGCCTTAATAGACTAAAATATGATGGCGCTGTCTGAGACCGGCTGCAACAGACCAGAGCTGGCAAAAACTTTCCATTATGAGTCGGTACCAGCCTGTTACAGAGTGTATAAAATATAACCAGTCTGTAAAAGCCAATATGCGTGTAAAAGTTTACGCTTATATATGCCTTATTAGGCTGAATTATGATGGCGCTGTCTGAGACCGGCTGTAACTGGCACGAGGTTGCAGAAACATGCCAGTATCAGATGGTACCAGCCAGTTACAGATTGTATAAAACAATAACAGTCAGTAAAAGCTAATATGCGTGTAAATTTTTATTTGCATTCGATATTAATTGAAATAATACATAAATAAAATTTTACACGTACATCAGTCTTATTAGGCTGAAACATAATGGCGCTGTCTGAGACGAGCTGCAACAGACAAAAGCTGGCATAAACTTTCCATTATGAGTTGGTACCAGCCAGTTACAAAGTGTATAAAATATTTGCAGTCTGTAAAAGCCAATATGTGTGTGAAATTTTACACGTATAAGCCTTATTAGGCTGAAATATGATGGCGCTGTCTGAAATTGGCTGTAGCCGGCCAGAGCTGGCAAAAACATGCCAGTATAAGACTGTACCAGCCAGATACAGCTTGTATAAAACATTACCAGTCAGTAAAAGGTAATATGCGTGTAAAATTTAACACGTATATCAGCCTTATTAGGCTGAAATATGATGGCGCTGTCTGAGACCGGCTGCAACAGACCAGAGCTGGCAAAAACATTCCATTATGAGTCGGTACCAGCCAGTTACAGAGTGTATAAAATATAACCATTCTGTAAAAGCCAATATGCGTGTAAAAGTTTACGCTTATATAAGCCTTATTAGGCCGAAATATGATGGCGCTGTCTGAAACTGGCTGTAGCCGGCCAGAGCTGGCAAAAACATGCCTGTATAAGACTGTACCAGCCAGTTACAGCTTGTATAAAACATTACCAGTCAGTAAAAGGTAATATGCGTCTAAAATTTTACAAGTACATCAGCCTTATTAGGCTGAAACATAATGGCGCTGTCTGAGACGGGATGCAACAGACCAGAGCTGGCATAAACTTTCCATTATGAGTCGGTACCTGCCAGTTACAAAGTGTATAAAATATTAGCAGTCTGTAAAAGACAATATGCGTGTGAAGTTTTACACGTATATCAGCCTTATTAGGCTGAAATATGATGGCGCTGTCCGAGAACGGCTGTAACTGGCCAGAGCTGGCAAAAGCATGCTATTATGAGTCGGTATCAGCCAGTTACAGATTGTATAAAAGATAACCAGTCTGTAAAAGCTAGTATGCGTGTAAAAGTTTACGCTTATACGTATAAGCCTTATTAGGCTGAAATATGATGGCGCTGTCTGAAATTGGCAGTAGCCGGCCAGTGCTGGCAAAAACATGCCAGTATAAGACTGTACCAGCCAGTTACAGCTTATATGAAACATTACCAGTCAGTAAAATGTAATATGCGTGTAAAATTAAACCCGTATATCAGCCTTATTAGCCTGAAATATGATGGCGCTGTCTGAGACCGGCTGTAACTGGTACGAGGTTGCAGAAACGTGCCAGTATCAGATGGTACCAGCCAGTTACAGATTGTATAAAACAATAACAGTCAGTAAGAGCTAATATGCGTGTAAAATTTTATTTGCATTCGATATTAATTGAAATTTTACATAAATAAAATTTTACACGTACATCAGCCTTATAAGGCTGAAATATGATGGCGCTGTCCGAGACCGGCTGTAACTGGCCAGAGCTGGCAAAAGCATGCTATTATGAGTCGGTACCAGCCAGTTACAGATTGTATAAAAAAATACCAGTCTGTAAAAGCTAGTATGCGTGTAAAAGTTTACACGTATATAAACCTTATTAGGCTGAAATATGTTAGCGCTGTCTGAAACCGGATGTAGCCGGCCAGAGCTGGCAAGACTATGCCATTATCAGACTGTACCAGCCAGTTACTGCTTGTATAAAACATTACCAGTCAGTAAAAGGTAGTATGCGTGTAAAATTTAACACGTATATCAGCCTTATTAGGCTGAAGTATGATGGCGCTGTTTGTTACATGCTGTAACTGGTCAGAGGTTGCAAAAACATGCCAGTATCAGATTGTACCAGCAAGTTACAGATTGTATAAAACAATAACAGTCAGGTAAAGCTAATATGCATGTAAAATTTTATTCGCTTACGATTTTATTTGAAATATTATATAAATAAATTTTACACGTACGTAGTTTTAGTTTTAGTTTTAGTTTTAGTTTTAGTTTTAGTTTTAGTTTTAGTTTTAGTTTTAGTTTTAGTTTTAGTTTTAGTTTTAGTTTTAGTTTTAGTTTTAGTTTTAGTTTTAGTTTTAGTTTTAGTTTTAGTTTTAGTTTTAGTTTTAGTTTTAGTTTTAGTTTTAGTTTTAGTTTTAGTTTTAGTTTTAGTTTTAGTTTTAGTTTTAGTTTTAGTTTTAGTTTTAGTTTTAGTTTTAGTTTTAGTTTTAGTTTTAGTTTTAGTTTTAGTTTTAGTTTTAGTTTTAGTTTTAGTTTTAGTTTTAGTTTTAGTTTTAGTTTTAGTTTTAGTTTTAGTTTTAGTTTTAGTTTTAGTTTTAGTTTTAGTTTTAGTTTTAGTTTTAGTTTTAGTTTTAGTTTTAGTTTTAGTTTTAGTTTTAGTTTTAGTTTTAGTTTTAGTTTTAGTTTTAGTTTTAGTTTTAGTTTTAGTTTTAGTTTTAGTTTTAGTTTTAGTTTTAGTTTTAGTTTTAGTTTTAGTTTTAGTTTTAGTTTTAGTTTTAGTTTTAGTTTTAGTTTTAGTTTTAGTTTTAGTTTTAGTTTTAGTTTTAGTTTTAGTTTTAGTTTTAGTTTTAGTTTTAGTTTTAGTTTTAGTTTTAGTTTTAGTTTTAGTTTTAGTTTTAGTTTTAGTTTTAGTTTTAGTTTTAGTTTTAGTTTTAGTTTTAGTTTTAGTTTTAGTTTTAGTTTTAGTTTTAGTTTTAGTTTTAGTTTTAGTTTTAGTTTTAGTTTTAGTTTTAGTTTTAGTTTTAGTTTTAGTTTTAGTTTTAGTTTTAGTTTTAGTTTTAGTTTTAGTTTTAGTTTTAGTTTTAGTTTTAGTTTTAGTTTTAGTTTTAGTTTTAGTTTTAGTTTTAGTTTTAGTTTTAGTTTTAGTTTTAGTTTTAGTTTTAGTTTTAGTTTTAGTTTTAGTTTTAGTTTTAGTTTTAGTTTTAGTTTTAGTTTTAGTTTTAGTTTTAGTTTTAGTTTTAGTTTTAGTTTTAGTTTTAGTTTTAGTTTTAGTTTTAGTTTTAGTTTTAGTTTTAGTTTTAGTTTTAGTTTTAGTTTTAGTTTTAGTTTTAGTTTTAGTTTTAGTTTTAGTTTTAGTTTTAGTTTTAGTTTTAGTTTTAGTTTTAGTTTTAGTTTTAGTTTTAGTTTTAGTTTTAGTTTTAGTTTTAGTTTTAGTTTTAGTTTTAGTTTTAGTTTTAGTTTTAGTTTTAGTTTTAGTTTTAGTTTTAGTTTTAGTTTTAGTTTTAGTTTTAGTTTTAGTTTTAGTTTTAGTTTTAGTTTTAGTTTTAGTTTTAGTTTTAGTTTTAGTTTTAGTTTTAGTTTTAGTTTTAGTTTTAGTTTTAGTTTTAGTTTTAGTTTTAGTTTTAGTTTTAGTTTTAGTTTTAGTTTTAGTTTTAGTTTTAGTTTTAGTTTTAGTTTTAGTTTTAGTTTTAGTTTTAGTTTTAGTTTTAGTTTTAGTTTTAGTTTTAGTTTTAGTTTTAGTTTTAGTTTTAGTTTTAGTTTTAGTTTTAGTTTTAGTTTTAGTTTTAGTTTTAGTTTTAGTTTTAGTTTTAGTTTTAGTTTTAGTTTTAGTTTTAGTTTTAGTTTTAGTTTTAGTTTTAGTTTTAGTTTTAGTTTTAGTTTTAGTTTTAGTTTTAGTTTTAGTTTTAGTTTTAGTTTTAGTTTTAGTTTTAGTTTTAGTTTTAGTTTTAGTTTTAGTTTTAGTTTTAGTTTTAGTTTTAGTTTTAGTTTTAGTTTTAGTTTTAGTTTTAGTTTTAGTTTTAGTTTTAGTTTTAGTTTTAGTTTTAGTTTTAGTTTTAGTTTTAGTTTTAGTTTTAGTTTTAGTTTTAGTTTTAGTTTTAGTTTTAGTTTTAGTTTTAGTTTTAGTTTTAGTTTTAGTTTTAGTTTTAGTTTTAGTTTTAGTTTTAGTTTTAGTTTTAGTTTTAGTTTTAGTTTTAGTTTTAGTTTTAGTTTTAGTTTTAGTTTTAGTTTTAGTTTTAGTTTTAGTTTTAGTTTTAGTTTTAGTTTTAGTTTTAGTTTTAGTTTTAGTTTTAGTTTTAGTTTTAGTTTTAGTTTTAGTTTTAGTTTTAGTTTTAGTTTTAGTTTTAGTTTTAGTTTTAGTTTTAGTTTTAGTTTTAGTTTTAGTTTTAGTTTTAGTTTTAGTTTTAGTTTTAGTTTTAGTTTTAGTTTTAGTTTTAGTTTTAGTTTTAGTTTTAGTTTTAGTTTTAGTTTTAGTTTTAGTTTTAGTTTTAGTTTTAGTTTTAGTTTTAGTTTTAGTTTTAGTTTTAGTTTTAGTTTTAGTTTTAGTTTTAGTTTTAGTTTTAGTTTTAGTTTTAGTTTTAGTTTTAGTTTTAGTTTTAGTTTTAGTTTTAGTTTTAGTTTTAGTTTTAGTTTTAGTTTTAGTTTTAGTTTTAGTTTTAGTTTTAGTTTTAGTTTTAGTTTTAGTTTTAGTTTTAGTTTTAGTTTTAGTTTTAGTTTTAGTTTTAGTTTTAGTTTTAGTTTTAGTTTTAGTTTTAGTTTTAGTTTTAGTTTTAGTTTTAGTTTTAGTTTTAGTTTTAGTTTTAGTTTTAGTTTTAGTTTTAGTTTTAGTTTTAGTTTTAGTTTTAGTTTTAGTTTTAGTTTTAGTTTTAGTTTTAGTTTTAGTTTTAGTTTTAGTTTTAGTTTTAGTTTTAGTTTTAGTTTTAGTTTTAGTTTTAGTTTTAGTTTTAGTTTTAGTTTTAGTTTTAGTTTTAGTTTTAGTTTTAGTTTTAGTTTTAGTTTTAGTTTTAGTTTTAGTTTTAGTTTTAGTTTTAGTTTTAGTTTTAGTTTTAGTTTTAGTTTTAGTTTTAGTTTTAGTTTTAGTTTTAGTTTTAGTTTTAGTTTTAGTTTTAGTTTTAGTTTTAGTTTTAGTTTTAGTTTTAGTTTTAGTTTTAGTTTTAGTTTTAGTTTTAGTTTTAGTTTTAGTTTTAGTTTTAGTTTTAGTTTTAGTTTTAGTTTTAGTTTTAGTTTTAGTTTTAGTTTTAGTTTTAGTTTTAGTTTTAGTTTTAGTTTTAGTTTTAGTTTTAGTTTTAGTTTTAGTTTTAGTTTTAGTTTTAGTTTTAGTTTTAGTTTTAGTTTTAGTTTTAGTTTTAGTTTTAGTTTTAGTTTTAGTTTTAGTTTTAGTTTTAGTTTTAGTTTTAGTTTTAGTTTTAGTTTTAGTTTTAGTTTTAGTTTTAGTTTTAGTTTTAGTTTTAGTTTTAGTTTTAGTTTTAGTTTTAGTTTTAGTTTTAGTTTTAGTTTTAGTTTTAGTTTTAGTTTTAGTTTTAGTTTTAGTTTTAGTTTTAGTTTTAGTTTTAGTTTTAGTTTTAGTTTTAGTTTTAGTTTTAGTTTTAGTTTTAGTTTTAGTTTTAGTTTTAGTTTTAGTTTTAGTTTTAGTTTTAGTTTTAGTTTTAGTTTTAGTTTTAGTTTTAGTTTTAGTTTTAGTTTTAGTTTTAGTTTTAGTTTTAGTTTTAGTTTTAGTTTTAGTTTTAGTTTTAGTTTTAGTTTTAGTTTTAGTTTTAGTTTTAGTTTTAGTTTTAGTTTTAGTTTTAGTTTTAGTTTTAGTTTTAGTTTTAGTTTTAGTTTTAGTTTTAGTTTTAGTTTTAGTTTTAGTTTTAGTTTTAGTTTTAGTTTTAGTTTTAGTTTTAGTTTTAGTTTTAGTTTTAGTTTTAGTTTTAGTTTTAGTTTTAGTTTTAGTTTTAGTTTTAGTTTTAGTTTTAGTTTTAGTTTTAGTTTTAGTTTTAGTTTTAGTTTTAGTTTTAGTTTTAGTTTTAGTTTTAGTTTTAGTTTTAGTTTTAGTTTTAGTTTTAGTTTTAGTTTTAGTTTTAGTTTTAGTTTTAGTTTTAGTTTTAGTTTTAGTTTTAGTTTTAGTTTTAGTTTTAGTTTTAGTTTTAGTTTTAGTTTTAGTTTTAGTTTTAGTTTTAGTTTTAGTTTTAGTTTTAGTTTTAGTTTTAGTTTTAGTTTTAGTTTTAGTTTTAGTTTTAGTTTTAGTTTTAGTTTTAGTTTTAGTTTTAGTTTTAGTTTTAGTTTTAGTTTTAGTTTTAGTTTTAGTTTTAGTTTTAGTTTTAGTTTTAGTTTTAGTTTTAGTTTTAGTTTTAGTTTTAGTTTTAGTTTTAGTTTTAGTTTTAGTTTTAGTTTTAGTTTTAGTTTTAGTTTTAGTTTTAGTTTTAGTTTTAGTTTTAGTTTTAGTTTTAGTTTTAGTTTTAGTTTTAGTTTTAGTTTTAGTTTTAGTTTTAGTTTTAGTTTTAGTTTTAGTTTTAGTTTTAGTTTTAGTTTTAGTTTTAGTTTTAGTTTTAGTTTTAGTTTTAGTTTTAGTTTTAGTTTTAGTTTTAGTTTTAGTTTTAGTTTTAGTTTTAGTTTTAGTTTTAGTTTTAGTTTTAGTTTTAGTTTTAGTTTTAGTTTTAGTTTTAGTTTTAGTTTTAGTTTTAGTTTTAGTTTTAGTTTTAGTTTTAGTTTTAGTTTTAGTTTTAGTTTTAGTTTTAGTTTTAGTTTTAGTTTTAGTTTTAGTTTTAGTTTTAGTTTTAGTTTTAGTTTTAGTTTTAGTTTTAGTTTTAGTTTTAGTTTTAGTTTTAGTTTTAGTTTTAGTTTTAGTTTTAGTTTTAGTTTTAGTTTTAGTTTTAGTTTTAGTTTTAGTTTTAGTTTTAGTTTTAGTTTTAGTTTTAGTTTTAGTTTTAGTTTTAGTTTTAGTTTTAGTTTTAGTTTTAGTTTTAGTTTTAGTTTTAGTTTTAGTTTTAGTTTTAGTTTTAGTTTTAGTTTTAGTTTTAGTTTTAGTTTTAGTTTTAGTTTTAGTTTTAGTTTTAGTTTTAGTTTTAGTTTTAGTTTTAGTTTTAGTTTTAGTTTTAGTTTTAGTTTTAGTTTTAGTTTTAGTTTTAGTTTTAGTTTTAGTTTTAGTTTTAGTTTTAGTTTTAGTTTTAGTTTTAGTTTTAGTTTTAGTTTTAGTTTTAGTTTTAGTTTTAGTTTTAGTTTTAGTTTTAGTTTTAGTTTTAGTTTTAGTTTTAGTTTTAGTTTTAGTTTTAGTTTTAGTTTTAGTTTTAGTTTTAGTTTTAGTTTTAGTTTTAGTTTTAGTTTTAGTTTTAGTTTTAGTTTTAGTTTTAGTTTTAGTTTTAGTTTTAGTTTTAGTTTTAGTTTTAGTTTTAGTTTTAGTTTTAGTTTTAGTTTTAGTTTTAGTTTTAGTTTTAGTTTTAGTTTTAGTTTTAGTTTTAGTTTTAGTTTTAGTTTTAGTTTTAGTTTTAGTTTTAGTTTTAGTTTTAGTTTTAGTTTTAGTTTTAGTTTTAGTTTTAGTTTTAGTTTTAGTTTTAGTTTTAGTTTTAGTTTTAGTTTTAGTTTTAGTTTTAGTTTTAGTTTTAGTTTTAGTTTTAGTTTTAGTTTTAGTTTTAGTTTTAGTTTTAGTTTTAGTTTTAGTTTTAGTTTTAGTTTTAGTTTTAGTTTTAGTTTTAGTTTTAGTTTTAGTTTTAGTTTTAGTTTTAGTTTTAGTTTTAGTTTTAGTTTTAGTTTTAGTTTTAGTTTTAGTTTTAGTTTTAGTTTTAGTTTTAGTTTTAGTTTTAGTTTTAGTTTTAGTTTTAGTTTTAGTTTTAGTTTTAGTTTTAGTTTTAGTTTTAGTTTTAGTTTTAGTTTTAGTTTTAGTTTTAGTTTTAGTTTTAGTTTTAGTTTTAGTTTTAGTTTTAGTTTTAGTTTTAGTTTTAGTTTTAGTTTTAGTTTTAGTTTTAGTTTTAGTTTTAGTTTTAGTTTTAGTTTTAGTTTTAGTTTTAGTTTTAGTTTTAGTTTTAGTTTTAGTTTTAGTTTTAGTTTTAGTTTTAGTTTTAGTTTTAGTTTTAGTTTTAGTTTTAGTTTTAGTTTTAGTTTTAGTTTTAGTTTTAGTTTTAGTTTTAGTTTTAGTTTTAGTTTTAGTTTTAGTTTTAGTTTTAGTTTTAGTTTTAGTTTTAGTTTTAGTTTTAGTTTTAGTTTTAGTTTTAGTTTTAGTTTTAGTTTTAGTTTTAGTTTTAGTTTTAGTTTTAGTTTTAGTTTTAGTTTTAGTTTTAGTTTTAGTTTTAGTTTTAGTTTTAGTTTTAGTTTTAGTTTTAGTTTTAGTTTTAGTTTTAGTTTTAGTTTTAGTTTTAGTTTTAGTTTTAGTTTTAGTTTTAGTTTTAGTTTTAGTTTTAGTTTTAGTTTTAGTTTTAGTTTTAGTTTTAGTTTTAGTTTTAGTTTTAGTTTTAGTTTTAGTTTTAGTTTTAGTTTTAGTTTTAGTTTTAGTTTTAGTTTTAGTTTTAGTTTTAGTTTTAGTTTTAGTTTTAGTTTTAGTTTTAGTTTTAGTTTTAGTTTTAGTTTTAGTTTTAGTTTTAGTTTTAGTTTTAGTTTTAGTTTTAGTTTTAGTTTTAGTTTTAGTTTTAGTTTTAGTTTTAGTTTTAGTTTTAGTTTTAGTTTTAGTTTTAGTTTTAGTTTTAGTTTTAGTTTTAGTTTTAGTTTTAGTTTTAGTTTTAGTTTTAGTTTTAGTTTTAGTTTTAGTTTTAGTTTTAGTTTTAGTTTTAGTTTTAGTTTTAGTTTTAGTTTTAGTTTTAGTTTTAGTTTTAGTTTTAGTTTTAGTTTTAGTTTTAGTTTTAGTTTTAGTTTTAGTTTTAGTTTTAGTTTTAGTTTTAGTTTTAGTTTTAGTTTTAGTTTTAGTTTTAGTTTTAGTTTTAGTTTTAGTTTTAGTTTTAGTTTTAGTTTTAGTTTTAGTTTTAGTTTTAGTTTTAGTTTTAGTTTTAGTTTTAGTTTTAGTTTTAGTTTTAGTTTTAGTTTTAGTTTTAGTTTTAGTTTTAGTTTTAGTTTTAGTTTTAGTTTTAGTTTTAGTTTTAGTTTTAGTTTTAGTTTTAGTTTTAGTTTTAGTTTTAGTTTTAGTTTTAGTTTTAGTTTTAGTTTTAGTTTTAGTTTTAGTTTTAGTTTTAGTTTTAGTTTTAGTTTTAGTTTTAGTTTTAGTTTTAGTTTTAGTTTTAGTTTTAGTTTTAGTTTTAGTTTTAGTTTTAGTTTTAGTTTTAGTTTTAGTTTTAGTTTTAGTTTTAGTTTTAGTTTTAGTTTTAGTTTTAGTTTTAGTTTTAGTTTTAGTTTTAGTTTTAGTTTTAGTTTTAGTTTTAGTTTTAGTTTTAGTTTTAGTTTTAGTTTTAGTTTTAGTTTTAGTTTTAGTTTTAGTTTTAGTTTTAGTTTTAGTTTTAGTTTTAGTTTTAGTTTTAGTTTTAGTTTTAGTTTTAGTTTTAGTTTTAGTTTTAGTTTTAGTTTTAGTTTTAGTTTTAGTTTTAGTTTTAGTTTTAGTTTTAGTTTTAGTTTTAGTTTTAGTTTTAGTTTTAGTTTTAGTTTTAGTTTTAGTTTTAGTTTTAGTTTTAGTTTTAGTTTTAGTTTTAGTTTTAGTTTTAGTTTTAGTTTTAGTTTTAGTTTTAGTTTTAGTTTTAGTTTTAGTTTTAGTTTTAGTTTTAGTTTTAGTTTTAGTTTTAGTTTTAGTTTTAGTTTTAGTTTTAGTTTTAGTTTTAGTTTTAGTTTTAGTTTTAGTTTTAGTTTTAGTTTTAGTTTTAGTTTTAGTTTTAGTTTTAGTTTTAGTTTTAGTTTTAGTTTTAGTTTTAGTTTTAGTTTTAGTTTTAGTTTTAGTTTTAGTTTTAGTTTTAGTTTTAGTTTTAGTTTTAGTTTTAGTTTTAGTTTTAGTTTTAGTTTTAGTTTTAGTTTTAGTTTTAGTTTTAGTTTTAGTTTTAGTTTTAGTTTTAGTTTTAGTTTTAGTTTTAGTTTTAGTTTTAGTTTTAGTTTTAGTTTTAGTTTTAGTTTTAGTTTTAGTTTTAGTTTTAGTTTTAGTTTTAGTTTTAGTTTTAGTTTTAGTTTTAGTTTTAGTTTTAGTTTTAGTTTTAGTTTTAGTTTTAGTTTTAGTTTTAGTTTTAGTTTTAGTTTTAGTTTAGTTTTAGTTTTAGTTTTAGTTTTGTAGTTAGTTTGTTAGTTTTAGTTTTAGTTTTAGTTTTAGTTTTAGTTTTAGTTTTAGTTTTAGTTTTAGTTTTAGTTTTAGTTTTAGTTTTAGTTTTAGTTTTAGTTTTAGTTTTAGTTTTAGTTTTAGTTTTAGTTTTTTATGTTTTAGTTTTAGTTTTAGTTTTAGTTTGTAGTTTTAGTTTTAGTTTAGTTTTAGTTTTAGTTTTAGTTTTAGTTTTAGTTTTAGTTTTAGTTTTAGTTTTAGTTTAGTTTTAGTTTTAGTTTTAGTTTTAGTTTTAGTTTTAGTTTTAGTTTTAGTTTTAGTTTTAGTTTAGTTGTTAGTTTTAGTTTTAGTTTTAGTTTAGTTTTAGTTTTAGTTTTAGTTTTAGTTTTAGTTTTAGTTTTAGTTTTAGTTTTAGTTTTAGTTTTAGTTTTGTTAGTTTTAGTTTTAGTTTTAGTTTTAGTTTTTAGTTTTAGTTTTAGTTTTAGTTTTAGTTTTAGTTTTAGTTTTAGTTTTAGTTTTAGTTTTAGCTTTTAGTTTTAGTTTAGTTTTAGTTTTAGTTTTAGTTTAGTTTTTTAGTTTTTAGTTTTAGTTTTAGTTTTAGTTTTAGTTTTAGTTTTAGTTTTAGTTTTAGTTTTAGTTTTAGTTTTAGTTTTAGTTTTAGTTTTTATTTTTAGTTTTTAGTTTTAGTTTTAGTTTTAGTTTTAGTTTTACGTTTTAGTTTTAGTTTTAGTTGTTTTAGTTTTAGTTTTAGTTTTAGTTTTAGTTTTAGTTTTAGTTTTAGTTTTAGTTTTAGTTTTAGTTTTAGTTTTAGTTTTAGTTTTAGTTTTAGTTTTAGTTTTAGTTTTAGTTTTAGTTTTAGTTTTAGTTTTAGTTTTAGTTTTAGTTTTAGTTTTAGTTTTAGTTTTAGTTTTAGTTTTAGTTTTAGTTTTAGTTTTAGTTTTAGTTTTAGTTTTAGTTTTAGTTTTAGTTTTAGTTTTAGTTTTAGTTTTAGTTTTAGTTTTAGTTTTAGTTTTAGTTTTAGTTTTAGTTTTAGTTTTAGTTTTAGTTTTAGTTTTAGTTTTAGTTTTAGTTTTAGTTTTAGTTTTAGTTTTAGTTTTAGTTTTAGTTTTAGTTTTAGTTTTAGTTTTAGTTTTAGTTTTAGTTTTAGTTTTAGTTTTAGTTTTAGTTTTAGTTTTAGTTTTAGTTTTAGTTTTAGTTTTAGTTTTAGTTTTAGTTTTAGTTTTAGTTTTAGTTTTAGTTTTAGTTTTAGTTTTAGTTTTAGTTTTAGTTTTAGTTTTAGTTTTAGTTTTAGTTTTAGTTTTAGTTTTAGTTTTAGTTTTAGTTTTAGTTTTAGTTTTAGTTTTAGTTTTAGTTTTAGTTTTAGTTTTAGTTTTAGTTTTAGTTTTAGTTTTAGTTTTAGTTTTAGTTTTAGTTTTAGTTTTAGTTTTAGTTTTAGTTTTAGTTTTAGTTTTAGTTTTAGTTTTAGTTTTAGTTTTAGTTTTAGTTTTAGTTTTAGTTTTAGTTTTAGTTTTAGTTTTAGTTTTAGTTTTAGTTTTAGTTTTAGTTTTAGTTTTAGTTTTAGTTTTAGTTTTAGTTTTAGTTTTAGTTTTAGTTTTAGTTTTAGTTTTAGTTTTAGTTTTAGTTTTAGTTTTAGTTTTAGTTTTAGTTTTAGTTTTAGTTTTAGTTTTAGTTTTAGTTTTAGTTTTAGTTTTAGTTTTAGTTTTAGTTTTAGTTTTAGTTTTAGTTTTAGTTTTAGTTTTAGTTTTAGTTTTAGTTTTAGTTTTAGTTTTAGTTTTAGTTTTAGTTTTAGTTTTAGTTTTAGTTTTAGTTTTAGTTTTAGTTTTAGTTTTAGTTTTAGTTTTAGTTTTAGTTTTAGTTTTAGTTTTAGTTTTAGTTTTAGTTTTAGTTTTAGTTTTAGTTTTAGTTTTAGTTTTAGTTTTAGTTTTAGTTTTAGTTTTAGTTTTAGTTTTAGTTTTAGTTTTAGTTTTAGTTTTAGTTTTAGTTTTAGTTTTAGTTTTAGTTTTAGTTTTAGTTTTAGTTTTAGTTTTAGTTTTAGTTTTAGTTTTAGTTTTAGTTTTAGTTTTAGTTTTAGTTTTAGTTTTAGTTTTAGTTTTAGTTTTAGTTTTAGTTTTAGTTTTAGTTTTAGTTTTAGTTTTAGTTTTAGTTTTAGTTTTAGTTTTAGTTTTAGTTTTAGTTTTAGTTTTAGTTTTAGTTTTAGTTTTAGTTTTAGTTTTAGTTTTAGTTTTAGTTTTAGTTTTAGTTTTAGTTTTAGTTTTAGTTTTAGTTTTAGTTTTAGTTTTAGTTTTAGTTTTAGTTTTAGTTTTAGTTTTAGTTTTAGTTTTAGTTTTAGTTTTAGTTTTAGTTTTAGTTTTAGTTTTAGTTTTAGTTTTAGTTTTAGTTTTAGTTTTAGTTTTAGTTTTAGTTTTAGTTTTAGTTTTAGTTTTAGTTTTAGTTTTAGTTTTAGTTTTAGTTTTAGTTTTAGTTTTAGTTTTAGTTTTAGTTTTAGTTTTAGTTTTAGTTTTAGTTTTAGTTTTAGTTTTAGTTTTAGTTTTAGTTTTAGTTTTAGTTTTAGTTTTAGTTTTAGTTTTAGTTTTAGTTTTAGTTTTAGTTTTAGTTTTAGTTTTAGTTTTAGTTTTAGTTTTAGTTTTAGTTTTAGTTTTAGTTTTAGTTTTAGTTTTAGTTTTAGTTTTAGTTTTAGTTTTAGTTTTAGTTTTAGTTTTAGTTTTAGTTTTAGTTTTAGTTTTAGTTTTAGTTTTAGTTTTAGTTTTAGTTTTAGTTTTAGTTTTAGTTTTAGTTTTAGTTTTAGTTTTAGTTTTAGTTTTAGTTTTAGTTTTAGTTTTAGTTTTAGTTTTAGTTTTAGTTTTAGTTTTAGTTTTAGTTTTAGTTTTAGTTTTAGTTTTAGTTTTAGTTTTAGTTTTAGTTTTAGTTTTAGTTTTAGTTTTAGTTTTAGTTTTAGTTTTAGTTTTAGTTTTAGTTTTAGTTTTAGTTTTAGTTTTAGTTTTAGTTTTAGTTTTAGTTTTAGTTTTAGTTTTAGTTTTAGTTTTAGTTTTAGTTTTAGTTTTAGTTTTAGTTTTAGTTTTAGTTTTAGTTTTAGTTTTAGTTTTAGTTTTAGTTTTAGTTTTAGTTTTAGTTTTAGTTTTAGTTTTAGTTTTAGTTTTAGTTTTAGTTTTAGTTTTAGTTTTAGTTTTAGTTTTAGTTTTAGTTTTAGTTTTAGTTTTAGTTTTAGTTTTAGTTTTAGTTTTAGTTTTAGTTTTAGTTTTAGTTTTAGTTTTAGTTTTAGTTTTAGTTTTAGTTTTAGTTTTAGTTTTAGTTTTAGTTTTAGTTTTAGTTTTAGTTTTAGTTTTAGTTTTAGTTTTAGTTTTAGTTTTAGTTTTAGTTTTAGTTTTAGTTTTAGTTTTAGTTTTAGTTTTAGTTTTAGTTTTAGTTTTAGTTTTAGTTTTAGTTTTAGTTTTAGTTTTAGTTTTAGTTTTAGTTTTAGTTTTAGTTTTAGTTTTAGTTTTAGTTTTAGTTTTAGTTTTAGTTTTAGTTTTAGTTTTAGTTTTAGTTTTAGTTTTAGTTTTAGTTTTAGTTTTAGTTTTAGTTTTAGTTTTAGTTTTAGTTTTAGTTTTAGTTTTAGTTTTAGTTTTAGTTTTAGTTTTAGTTTTAGTTTTAGTTTTAGTTTTAGTTTTAGTTTTAGTTTTAGTTTTAGTTTTAGTTTTAGTTTTAGTTTTAGTTTTAGTTTTAGTTTTAGTTTTAGTTTTAGTTTTAGTTTTAGTTTTAGTTTTAGTTTTAGTTTTAGTTTTAGTTTTAGTTTTAGTTTTAGTTTTAGTTTTAGTTTTAGTTTTAGTTTTAGTTTTAGTTTTAGTTTTAGTTTTAGTTTTAGTTTTAGTTTTAGTTTTAGTTTTAGTTTTAGTTTTAGTTTTAGTTTTAGTTTTAGTTTTAGTTTTAGTTTTAGTTTTAGTTTTAGTTTTAGTTTTAGTTTTAGTTTTAGTTTTAGTTTTAGTTTTAGTTTTAGTTTTAGTTTTAGTTTTAGTTTTAGTTTTAGTTTTAGTTTTAGTTTTAGTTTTAGTTTTAGTTTTAGTTTTAGTTTTAGTTTTAGTTTTAGTTTTAGTTTTAGTTTTAGTTTTAGTTTTAGTTTTAGTTTTAGTTTTAGTTTTAGTTTTAGTTTTAGTTTTAGTTTTAGTTTTAGTTTTAGTTTTAGTTTTAGTTTTAGTTTTAGTTTTAGTTTTAGTTTTAGTTTTAGTTTTAGTTTTAGTTTTAGTTTTAGTTTTAGTTTTAGTTTTAGTTTTAGTTTTAGTTTTAGTTTTAGTTTTAGTTTTAGTTTTAGTTTTAGTTTTAGTTTTAGTTTTAGTTTTAGTTTTAGTTTTAGTTTTAGTTTTAGTTTTAGTTTTAGTTTTAGTTTTAGTTTTAGTTTTAGTTTTAGTTTTAGTTTTAGTTTTAGTTTTAGTTTTAGTTTTAGTTTTAGTTTTAGTTTTAGTTTTAGTTTTAGTTTTAGTTTTAGTTTTAGTTTTAGTTTTAGTTTTAGTTTTAGTTTTAGTTTTAGTTTTAGTTTTAGTTTTAGTTTTAGTTTTAGTTTTAGTTTTAGTTTTAGTTTTAGTTTTAGTTTTAGTTTTAGTTTTAGTTTTAGTTTTAGTTTTAGTTTTAGTTTTAGTTTTAGTTTTAGTTTTAGTTTTAGTTTTAGTTTTAGTTTTAGTTTTAGTTTTAGTTT
This sequence comes from Leistus spinibarbis, assembly GCA_933228885.1. Taxonomy (NCBI): domain Eukaryota; kingdom Metazoa; phylum Arthropoda; class Insecta; order Coleoptera; family Carabidae; genus Leistus; species Leistus spinibarbis. The sequence continues at coordinate 38,898 of CAKOGD010000044.1, read as the reverse complement.
TAGTTTTAGTTTTAGTTTTAGTTTTAGTTTTAGTTTTAGTTTTAGTTTTAGTTTTAGTTTTAGTTTTAGTTTTAGTTTTAGTTTTAGTTTTAGTTTTAGTTTTAGTTTTAGTTTTAGTTTTAGTTTTAGTTTTAGTTTTAGTTTTAGTTTTAGTTTTAGTTTTAGTTTTAGTTTTAGTTTTAGTTTTAGTTTTAGTTTTAGTTTTAGTTTTAGTTTTAGTTTTAGTTTTAGTTTTAGTTTTAGTTTTAGTTTTAGTTTTAGTTTTAGTTTTAGTTTTAGTTTTAGTTTTAGTTTTAGTTTTAGTTTTAGTTTTAGTTTTAGTTTTAGTTTTAGTTTTAGTTTTAGTTTTAGTTTTAGTTTTAGTTTTAGTTTTAGTTTTAGTTTTAGTTTTAGTTTTAGTTTTAGTTTTAGTTTTAGTTTTAGTTTTAGTTTTAGTTTTAGTTTTAGTTTTAGTTTTAGTTTTAGTTTTAGTTTTAGTTTTAGTTTTAGTTTTAGTTTTAGTTTTAGTTTTAGTTTTAGTTTTAGTTTTAGTTTTAGTTTTAGTTTTAGTTTTAGTTTTAGTTTTAGTTTTAGTTTTAGTTTTAGTTTTAGTTTTAGTTTTAGTTTTAGTTTTAGTTTTAGTTTTAGTTTTAGTTTTAGTTTTAGTTTTAGTTTTAGTTTTAGTTTTAGTTTTAGTTTTAGTTTTAGTTTTAGTTTTAGTTTTAGTTTTAGTTTTAGTTTTAGTTTTAGTTTTAGTTTTAGTTTTAGTTTTAGTTTTAGTTTTAGTTTTAGTTTTAGTTTTAGTTTTAGTTTTAGTTTTAGTTTTAGTTTTAGTTTTAGTTTTAGTTTTAGTTTTAGTTTTAGTTTTAGTTTTAGTTTTAGTTTTAGTTTTAGTTTTAGTTTTAGTTTTAGTTTTAGTTTTAGTTTTAGTTTTAGTTTTAGTTTTAGTTTTAGTTTTAGTTTTAGTTTTAGTTTTAGTTTTAGTTTTAGTTTTAGTTTTAGTTTTAGTTTTAGTTTTAGTTTTAGTTTTAGTTTTAGTTTTAGTTTTAGTTTTAGTTTTAGTTTTAGTTTTAGTTTTAGTTTTAGTTTTAGTTTTAGTTTTAGTTTTAGTTTTAGTTTTAGTTTTAGTTTTAGTTTTAGTTTTAGTTTTAGTTTTAGTTTTAGTTTTAGTTTTAGTTTTAGTTTTAGTTTTAGTTTTAGTTTTAGTTTTAGTTTTAGTTTTAGTTTTAGTTTTAGTTTTAGTTTTAGTTTTAGTTTTAGTTTTAGTTTTAGTTTTAGTTTTAGTTTTAGTTTTAGTTTTAGTTTTAGTTTTAGTTTTAGTTTTAGTTTTAGTTTTAGTTTTAGTTTTAGTTTTAGTTTTAGTTTTAGTTTTAGTTTTAGTTTTAGTTTTAGTTTTAGTTTTAGTTTTAGTTTTAGTTTTAGTTTTAGTTTTAGTTTTAGTTTTAGTTTTAGTTTTAGTTTTAGTTTTAGTTTTAGTTTTAGTTTTAGTTTTAGTTTTAGTTTTAGTTTTAGTTTTAGTTTTAGTTTTAGTTTTAGTTTTAGTTTTAGTTTTAGTTTTAGTTTTAGTTTTAGTTTTAGTTTTAGTTTTAGTTTTAGTTTTAGTTTTAGTTTTAGTTTTAGTTTTAGTTTTAGTTTTAGTTTTAGTTTTAGTTTTAGTTTTAGTTTTAGTTTTAGTTTTAGTTTTAGTTTTAGTTTTAGTTTTAGTTTTAGTTTTAGTTTTAGTTTTAGTTTTAGTTTTAGTTTTAGTTTTAGTTTTAGTTTTAGTTTTAGTTTTAGTTTTAGTTTTAGTTTTAGTTTTAGTTTTAGTTTTAGTTTTAGTTTTAGTTTTAGTTTTAGTTTTAGTTTTAGTTTTAGTTTTAGTTTTAGTTTTAGTTTTAGTTTTAGTTTTAGTTTTAGTTTTAGTTTTAGTTTTAGTTTTAGTTTTAGTTTTAGTTTTAGTTTTAGTTTTAGTTTTAGTTTTAGTTTTAGTTTTAGTTTTAGTTTTAGTTTTAGTTTTAGTTTTAGTTTTAGTTTTAGTTTTAGTTTTAGTTTTAGTTTTAGTTTTAGTTTTAGTTTTAGTTTTAGTTTTAGTTTTAGTTTTAGTTTTAGTTTTAGTTTTAGTTTTAGTTTTAGTTTTAGTTTTAGTTTTAGTTTTAGTTTTAGTTTTAGTTTTAGTTTTAGTTTTAGTTTTAGTTTTAGTTTTAGTTTTAGTTTTAGTTTTAGTTTTAGTTTTAGTTTTAGTTTTAGTTTTAGTTTTAGTTTTAGTTTTAGTTTTAGTTTTAGTTTTAGTTTTAGTTTTAGTTTTAGTTTTAGTTTTAGTTTTAGTTTTAGTTTTAGTTTTAGTTTTAGTTTTAGTTTTAGTTTTAGTTTTAGTTTTAGTTTTAGTTTTAGTTTTAGTTTTAGTTTTAGTTTTAGTTTTAGTTTTAGTTTTAGTTTTAGTTTTAGTTTTAGTTTTAGTTTTAGTTTTAGTTTTAGTTTTAGTTTTAGTTTTAGTTTTAGTTTTAGTTTTAGTTTTAGTTTTAGTTTTAGTTTTAGTTTTAGTTTTAGTTTTAGTTTTAGTTTTAGTTTTAGTTTTAGTTTTAGTTTTAGTTTTAGTTTTAGTTTTAGTTTTAGTTTTAGTTTTAGTTTTAGTTTTAGTTTTAGTTTTAGTTTTAGTTTTAGTTTTAGTTTTAGTTTTAGTTTTAGTTTTAGTTTTAGTTTTAGTTTTAGTTTTAGTTTTAGTTTTAGTTTTAGTTTTAGTTTTAGTTTTAGTTTTAGTTTTAGTTTTAGTTTTAGTTTTAGTTTTAGTTTTAGTTTTAGTTTTAGTTTTAGTTTTAGTTTTAGTTTTAGTTTTAGTTTTAGTTTTAGTTTTAGTTTTAGTTTTAGTTTTAGTTTTAGTTTTAGTTTTAGTTTTAGTTTTAGTTTTAGTTTTAGTTTTAGTTTTAGTTTTAGTTTTAGTTTTAGTTTTAGTTTTAGTTTTAGTTTTAGTTTTAGTTTTAGTTTTAGTTTTAGTTTTAGTTTTAGTTTTAGTTTTAGTTTTAGTTTTAGTTTTAGTTTTAGTTTTAGTTTTAGTTTTAGTTTTAGTTTTAGTTTTAGTTTTAGTTTTAGTTTTAGTTTTAGTTTTAGTTTTAGTTTTAGTTTTAGTTTTAGTTTTAGTTTTAGTTTTAGTTTTAGTTTTAGTTTTAGTTTTAGTTTTAGTTTTAGTTTTAGTTTTAGTTTTAGTTTTAGTTTTAGTTTTAGTTTTAGTTTTAGTTTTAGTTTTAGTTTTAGTTTTAGTTTTAGTTTTAGTTTTAGTTTTAGTTTTAGTTTTAGTTTTAGTTTTAGTTTTAGTTTTAGTTTTAGTTTTAGTTTTAGTTTTAGTTTTAGTTTTAGTTTTAGTTTTAGTTTTAGTTTTAGTTTTAGTTTTAGTTTTAGTTTTAGTTTTAGTTTTAGTTTTAGTTTTAGTTTTAGTTTTAGTTTTAGTTTTAGTTTTAGTTTTAGTTTTAGTTTTAGTTTTAGTTTTAGTTTTAGTTTTAGTTTTAGTTTTAGTTTTAGTTTTAGTTTTAGTTTTAGTTTTAGTTTTAGTTTTAGTTTTAGTTTTAGTTTTAGTTTTAGTTTTAGTTTTAGTTTTAGTTTTAGTTTTAGTTTTAGTTTTAGTTTTAGTTTTAGTTTTAGTTTTAGTTTTAGTTTTAGTTTTAGTTTTAGTTTTAGTTTTAGTTTTAGTTTTAGTTTTAGTTTTAGTTTTAGTTTTAGTTTTAGTTTTAGTTTTAGTTTTAGTTTTAGTTTTAGTTTTAGTTTTAGTTTTAGTTTTAGTTTTAGTTTTAGTTTTAGTTTTAGTTTTAGTTTTAGTTTTAGTTTTAGTTTTAGTTTTAGTTTTAGTTTTAGTTTTAGTTTTAGTTTTAGTTTTAGTTTTAGTTTTAGTTTTAGTTTTAGTTTTAGTTTTAGTTTTAGTTTTAGTTTTAGTTTTAGTTTTAGTTTTAGTTTTAGTTTTAGTTTTAGTTTTAGTTTTAGTTTTAGTTTTAGTTTTAGTTTTAGTTTTAGTTTTAGTTTTAGTTTTAGTTTTAGTTTTAGTTTTAGTTTTAGTTTTAGTTTTAGTTTTAGTTTTAGTTTTAGTTTTAGTTTTAGTTTTAGTTTTAGTTTTAGTTTTAGTTTTAGTTTTAGTTTTAGTTTTAGTTTTAGTTTTAGTTTTAGTTTTAGTTTTAGTTTTAGTTTTAGTTTTAGTTTTAGTTTTAGTTTTAGTTTTAGTTTTAGTTTTAGTTTTAGTTTTAGTTTTAGTTTTAGTTTTAGTTTTAGTTTTAGTTTTAGTTTTAGTTTTAGTTTTAGTTTTAGTTTTAGTTTTAGTTTTAGTTTTAGTTTTAGTTTTAGTTTTAGTTTTAGTTTTAGTTTTAGTTTTAGTTTTAGTTTTAGTTTTAGTTTTAAGTTTTAGTTTTAGTTTTAGTTTTAGTTTTAGTTTTAGTTTTAGTTTTAGTTTTAGTTTTAGTTTTAGTTTTAGTTTTAGTTTTAGTTTTAGTTTTAGTTTTAGTTTTAGTTTTAGTTTTAGTTTTAGTTTTAGTTTTAGTTTTAGTTTTAGTTTTAGTTTTAGTTTTAGTTTTAGTTTTAGTTTTAGTTTTAGTTTTAGTTTTAGTTTTAGTTTTAGTTTTAGTTTTAGTTTTAGTTTTAGTTTTAGTTTTAGTTTTAGTTTTAGTTTTAGTTTTAGTTTTAGTTTTAGTTTTAGTTTTAGTTTTAGTTTTAGTTTTAGTTTTAGTTTTAGTTTTAGTTTTAGTTTTAGTTTTAGTTTTAGTTTTAGTTTTAGTTTTAGTTTTAGTTTTAGTTTTAGTTTTAGTTTTAGTTTTAGTTTTAGTTTTAGTTTTAGTTTTAGTTTTAGTTTTAGTTTTAGTTTTAGTTTTAGTTTTAGTTTTAGTTTTAGTTTTAGTTTTAGTTTTAGTTTTAGTTTTAGTTTTAGTTTTAGTTTTAGTTTTAGTTTTAGTTTTAGTTTTAGTTTTAGTTTTAGTTTTAGTTTTAGTTTTAGTTTTAGTTTTAGTTTTAGTTTTAGTTTTAGTTTTAGTTTTAGTTTTAGTTTTAGTTTTAGTTTTAGTTTTAGTTTTAGTTTTAGTTTTAGTTTTAGTTTTAGTTTTAGTTTTAGTTTTAGTTTTAGTTTTAGTTTTAGTTTTAGTTTTAGTTTTAGTTTTAGTTTTAGTTTTAGTTTTAGTTTTAGTTTTAGTTTTAGTTTTAGTTTTAGTTTTAGTTTTAGTTTTAGTTTTAGTTTTAGTTTTAGTTTTAGTTTTAGTTTTAGTTTTAGTTTTAGTTTTAGTTTTAGTTTTAGTTTTAGTTTTAGTTTTAGTTTTAGTTTTAGTTTTAGTTTTAGTTTTAGTTTTAGTTTTAGTTTTAGTTTTAGTTTTAGTTTTAGTTTTAGTTTTAGTTTTAGTTTTAGTTTTAGTTTTAGTTTTAGTTTTAGTTTTAGTTTTAGTTTTAGTTTTAGTTTTAGTTTTAGTTTTAGTTTTAGTTTTAGTTTTAGTTTTAGTTTTAGTTTTAGTTTTAGTTTTAGTTTTAGTTTTAGTTTTAGTTTTAGTTTTAGTTTTAGTTTTAGTTTTAGTTTTAGTTTTAGTTTTAGTTTTAGTTTTAGTTTTAGTTTTAGTTTTAGTTTTAGTTTTAGTTTTAGTTTTAGTTTTAGTTTTAGTTTTAGTTTTAGTTTTAGTTTTAGTTTTAGTTTTAGTTTTAGTTTTAGTTTTAGTTTTAGTTTTAGTTTTAGTTTTAGTTTTAGTTTTAGTTTTAGTTTTAGTTTTAGTTTTAGTTTTAGTTTTAGTTTTAGTTTTAGTTTTAGTTTTAGTTTTAGTTTTAGTTTTAGTTTTAGTTTTAGTTTTAGTTTTAGTTTTAGTTTTAGTTTTAGTTTTAGTTTTAGTTTTAGTTTTAGTTTTAGTTTTAGTTTTAGTTTTAGTTTTAGTTTTAGTTTTAGTTTTAGTTTTAGTTTTAGTTTTAGTTTTAGTTTTAGTTTTAGTTTTAGTTTTAGTTTTAGTTTTAGTTTTAGTTTTAGTTTTAGTTTTAGTTTTAGTTTTAGTTTTAGTTTTAGTTTTAGTTTTAGTTTTAGTTTTAGTTTTAGTTTTAGTTTTAGTTTTAGTTTTAGTTTTAGTTTTAGTTTTAGTTTTAGTTTTAGTTTTAGTTTTAGTTTTAGTTTTAGTTTTAGTTTTAGTTTTAGTTTTAGTTTTAGTTTTAGTTTTAGTTTTAGTTTTAGTTTTAGTTTTAGTTTTAGTTTTAGTTTTAGTTTTAGTTTTAGTTTTAGTTTTAGTTTTAGTTTTAGTTTTAGTTTTAGTTTTAGTTTTAGTTTTAGTTTTAGTTTTAGTTTTAGTTTTAGTTTTAGTTTTAGTTTTAGTTTTAGTTTTAGTTTTAGTTTTAGTTTTAGTTTTAGTTTTAGTTTTAGTTTTAGTTTTAGTTTTAGTTTTAGTTTTAGTTTTAGTTTTAGTTTTAGTTTTAGTTTTAGTTTTAGTTTTAGTTTTAGTTTTAGTTTTAGTTTTAGTTTTAGTTTTAGTTTTAGTTTTAGTTTTAGTTTTAGTTTTAGTTTTAGTTTTAGTTTTAGTTTTAGTTTTAGTTTTAGTTTTAGTTTTAGTTTTAGTTTTAGTTTTAGTTTTAGTTTTAGTTTTAGTTTTAGTTTTAGTTTTAGTTTTAGTTTTAGTTTTAGTTTTAGTTTTAGTTTTAGTTTTAGTTTTAGTTTTAGTTTTAGTTTTAGTTTTAGTTTTAGTTTTAGTTTTAGTTTTAGTTTTAGTTTTAGTTTTAGTTTTAGTTTTAGTTTTAGTTTTAGTTTTAGTTTTAGTTTTAGTTTTAGTTTTAGTTTTAGTTTTAGTTTTAGTTTTAGTTTTAGTTTTAGTTTTAGTTTTAGTTTTAGTTTTAGTTTTAGTTTTAGTTTTAGTTTTAGTTTTAGTTTTAGTTTTAGTTTTAGTTTTAGTTTTAGTTTTAGTTTTAGTTTTAGTTTTAGTTTTAGTTTTAGTTTTAGTTTTAGTTTTAGTTTTAGTTTTAGTTTTAGTTTTAGTTTTAGTTTTAGTTTTAGTTTTAGTTTTAGTTTTAGTTTTAGTTTTAGTTTTAGTTTTAGTTTTAGTTTTAGTTTTAGTTTTAGTTTTAGTTTTAGTTTTAGTTTTAGTTTTAGTTTTAGTTTTAGTTTTAGTTTTAGTTTTAGTTTTAGTTTTAGTTTTAGTTTTAGTTTTAGTTTTAGTTTTAGTTTTAGTTTTAGTTTTAGTTTTAGTTTTAGTTTTAGTTTTAGTTTTAGTTTTAGTTTTAGTTTTAGTTTTAGTTTTAGTTTTAGTTTTAGTTTTAGTTTTAGTTTTAGTTTTAGTTTTAGTTTTAGTTTTAGTTTTAGTTTTAGTTTTAGTTTTAGTTTTAGTTTTAGTTTTAGTTTTAGTTTTAGTTTTAGTTTTAGTTTTAGTTTTAGTTTTAGTTTTAGTTTTAGTTTTAGTTTTAGTTTTAGTTTTAGTTTTAGTTTTAGTTTTAGTTTTAGTTTTAGTTTTAGTTTTAGTTTTAGTTTTAGTTTTAGTTTTAGTTTTAGTTTTAGTTTTAGTTTTAGTTTTAGTTTTAGTTTTAGTTTTAGTTTTAGTTTTAGTTTTAGTTTTAGTTTTAGTTTTAGTTTTAGTTTTAGTTTTAGTTTTAGTTTTAGTTTTAGTTTTAGTTTTAGTTTTAGTTTTAGTTTTAGTTTTAGTTTTAGTTTTAGTTTTAGTTTTAGTTTTAGTTTTAGTTTTAGTTTTAGTTTTAGTTTTAGTTTTAGTTTTAGTTTTAGTTTTAGTTTTAGTTTTAGTTTTAGTTTTAGTTTTAGTTTTAGTTTTAGTTTTAGTTTTAGTTTTAGTTTTAGTTTTAGTTTTAGTTTTAGTTTTAGTTTTAGTTTTAGTTTTAGTTTTAGTTTTAGTTTTAGTTTTAGTTTTAGTTTTAGTTTTAGTTTTAGTTTTAGTTTTAGTTTTAGTTTTAGTTTTAGTTTTAGTTTTAGTTTTAGTTTTAGTTTTAGTTTTAGTTTTAGTTTTAGTTTTAGTTTTAGTTTTAGTTTTAGTTTTAGTTTTAGTTTTAGTTTTAGTTTTAGTTTTAGTTTTAGTTTTAGTTTTAGTTTTAGTTTTAGTTTTAGTTTTAGTTTTAGTTTTAGTTTTAGTTTTAGTTTTAGTTTTAGTTTTAGTTTTAGTTTTAGTTTTAGTTTTAGTTTTAGTTTTAGTTTTAGTTTTAGTTTTAGTTTTAGTTTTAGTTTTAGTTTTAGTTTTAGTTTTAGTTTTAGTTTTAGTTTTAGTTTTAGTTTTAGTTTTAGTTTTAGTTTTAGTTTTAGTTTTAGTTTTAGTTTTAGTTTTAGTTTTAGTTTTAGTTTTAGTTTTAGTTTTAGTTTTAGTTTTAGTTTTAGTTTTAGTTTTAGTTTTAGTTTTAGTTTTAGTTTTAGTTTTAGTTTTAGTTTTAGTTTTAGTTTTAGTTTTAGTTTTAGTTTTAGTTTTAGTTTTAGTTTTAGTTTTAGTTTTAGTTTTAGTTTTAGTTTTAGTTTTAGTTTTAGTTTTAGTTTTAGTTTTAGTTTTAGTTTTAGTTTTAGTTTTAGTTTTAGTTTTAGTTTTAGTTTTAGTTTTAGTTTTAGTTTTAGTTTTAGTTTTAGTTTTAGTTTTAGTTTTAGTTTTAGTTTTAGTTTTAGTTTTAGTTTTAGTTTTAGTTTTAGTTTTAGTTTTAGTTTTAGTTTTAGTTTTAGTTTTAGTTTTAGTTTTAGTTTTAGTTTTAGTTTTAGTTTTAGTTTTAGTTTTAGTTTTAGTTTTAGTTTTAGTTTTAGTTTTAGTTTTAGTTTTAGTTTTAGTTTTAGTTTTAGTTTTAGTTTTAGTTTTAGTTTTAGTTTTAGTTTTAGTTTTAGTTTTAGTTTTAGTTTTAGTTTTAGTTTTAGTTTTAGTTTTAGTTTTAGTTTTAGTTTTAGTTTTAGTTTTAGTTTTAGTTTTAGTTTTAGTTTTAGTTTTAGTTTTAGTTTTAGTTTTAGTTTTAGTTTTAGTTTTAGTTTTAGTTTTAGTTTTAGTTTTAGTTTTAGTTTTAGTTTTAGTTTTAGTTTTAGTTTTAGTTTTAGTTTTAGTTTTAGTTTTAGTTTTAGTTTTAGTTTTAGTTTTAGTTTTAGTTTTAGTTTTAGTTTTAGTTTTAGTTTTAGTTTTAGTTTTAGTTTTAGTTTTAGTTTTAGTTTTAGTTTTAGTTTTAGTTTTAGTTTTAGTTTTAGTTTTAGTTTTAGTTTTAGTTTTAGTTTTAGTTTTAGTTTTAGTTTTAGTTTTAGTTTTAGTTTTAGTTTTAGTTTTAGTTTTAGTTTTAGTTTTAGTTTTAGTTTTAGTTTTAGTTTTAGTTTTAGTTTTAGTTTTAGTTTTAGTTTTAGTTTTAGTTTTAGTTTTAGTTTTAGTTTTAGTTTTAGTTTTAGTTTTAGTTTTAGTTTTAGTTTTAGTTTTAGTTTTAGTTTTAGTTTTAGTTTTAGTTTTAGTTTTAGTTTTAGTTTTAGTTTTAGTTTTAGTTTTAGTTTTAGTTTTAGTTTTAGTTTTAGTTTTAGTTTTAGTTTTAGTTTTAGTTTTAGTTTTAGTTTTAGTTTTAGTTTTAGTTTTAGTTTTAGTTTTAGTTTTAGTTTTAGTTTTAGTTTTAGTTTTAGTTTTAGTTTTAGTTTTAGTTTTAGTTTTAGTTTTAGTTTTAGTTTTAGTTTTAGTTTTAGTTTTAGTTTTAGTTTTAGTTTTAGTTTTAGTTTTAGTTTTAGTTTTAGTTTTAGTTTTAGTTTTAGTTTTAGTTTTAGTTTTAGTTTTAGTTTTAGTTTTAGTTTTAGTTTTAGTTTTAGTTTTAGTTTTAGTTTTAGTTTTAGTTTTAGTTTTAGTTTTAGTTTTAGTTTTAGTTTTAGTTTTAGTTTTAGTTTTAGTTTTAGTTTTAGTTTTAGTTTTAGTTTTAGTTTTAGTTTTAGTTTTAGTTTTAGTTTTAGTTTTAGTTTTAGTTTTAGTTTTAGTTTTAGTTTTAGTTTTAGTTTTAGTTTTAGTTTTAGTTTTAGTTTTAGTTTTAGTTTTAGTTTTAGTTTTAGTTTTAGTTTTAGTTTTAGTTTTAGTTTTAGTTTTAGTTTTAGTTTTAGTTTTAGTTTTAGTTTTAGTTTTAGTTTTAGTTTTAGTTTTAGTTTTAGTTTTAGTTTTAGTTTTAGTTTTAGTTTTAGTTTTAGTTTTAGTTTTAGTTTTAGTTTTAGTTTTAGTTTTAGTTTTAGTTTTAGTTTTAGTTTTAGTTTTAGTTTTAGTTTTAGTTTTAGTTTTAGTTTTAGTTTTAGTTTTAGTTTTAGTTTTAGTTTTAGTTTTAGTTTTAGTTTTAGTTTTAGTTTTAGTTTTAGTTTTAGTTTTAGTTTTAGTTTTAGTTTTAGTTTTAGTTTTAGTTTTAGTTTTAGTTTTAGTTTTAGTTTTAGTTTTAGTTTTAGTTTTAGTTTTAGTTTTAGTTTTAGTTTTAGTTTTAGTTTTAGTTTTAGTTTTAGTTTTAGTTTTAGTTTTAGTTTTAGTTTTAGTTTTAGTTTTAGTTTTAGTTTTAGTTTTAGTTTTAGTTTTAGTTTTAGTTTTAGTTTTAGTTTTAGTTTTAGTTTTAGTTTTAGTTTTAGTTTTAGTTTTAGTTTTAGTTTTAGTTTTAGTTTTAGTTTTAGTTTTAGTTTTAGTTTTAGTTTTAGTTTTAGTTTTAGTTTTAGTTTTAGTTTTAGTTTTAGTTTTAGTTTTAGTTTTAGTTTTAGTTTTAGTTTTAGTTTTAGTTTTAGTTTTAGTTTTAGTTTTAGTTTTAGTTTTAGTTTTAGTTTTAGTTTTAGTTTTAGTTTTAGTTTTAGTTTTAGTTTTAGTTTTAGTTTTAGTTTTAGTTTTAGTTTTAGTTTTAGTTTTAGTTTTAGTTTTAGTTTTAGTTTTAGTTTTAGTTTTAGTTTTAGTTTTAGTTTTAGTTTTAGTTTTAGTTTTAGTTTTAGTTTTAGTTTTAGTTTTAGTTTTAGTTTTAGTTTTAGTTTTAGTTTTAGTTTTAGTTTTAGTTTTAGTTTTAGTTTTAGTTTTAGTTTTAGTTTTAGTTTTAGTTTTAGTTTTAGTTTTAGTTTTAGTTTTAGTTTTAGTTTTAGTTTTAGTTTTAGTTTTAGTTTTAGTTTTAGTTTTAGTTTTAGTTTTAGTTTTAGTTTTAGTTTTAGTTTTAGTTTTAGTTTTAGTTTTAGTTTTAGTTTTAGTTTTAGTTTTAGTTTTAGTTTTAGTTTTAGTTTTAGTTTTAGTTTTAGTTTTAGTTTTAGTTTTAGTTTTAGTTTTAGTTTTAGTTTTAGTTTTAGTTTTAGTTTTAGTTTTAGTTTTAGTTTTAGTTTTAGTTTTAGTTTTAGTTTTAGTTTTAGTTTTAGTTTTAGTTTTAGTTTTAGTTTTAGTTTTAGTTTTAGTTTTAGTTTTAGTTTTAGTTTTAGTTTTAGTTTTAGTTTTAGTTTTAGTTTTAGTTTTAGTTTTAGTTTTAGTTTTAGTTTTAGTTTTAGTTTTAGTTTTAGTTTTAGTTTTAGTTTTAGTTTTAGTTTTAGTTTTAGTTTTAGTTTTAGTTTTAGTTTTAGTTTTAGTTTTAGTTTTAGTTTTAGTTTTAGTTTTAGTTTTAGTTTTAGTTTTAGTTTTAGTTTTAGTTTTAGTTTTAGTTTTAGTTTTAGTTTTAGTTTTAGTTTTAGTTTTAGTTTTAGTTTTAGTTTTAGTTTTAGTTTTAGTTTTAGTTTTAGTTTTAGTTTTAGTTTTAGTTTTAGTTTTAGTTTTAGTTTTAGTTTTAGTTTTAGTTTTAGTTTTAGTTTTAGTTTTAGTTTTAGTTTTAGTTTTAGTTTTAGTTTTAGTTTTAGTTTTAGTTTTAGTTTTAGTTTTAGTTTTAGTTTTAGTTTTAGTTTTAGTTTTAGTTTTAGTTTTAGTTTTAGTTTTAGTTTTAGTTTTAGTTTTAGTTTTAGTTTTAGTTTTAGTTTTAGTTTTAGTTTTAGTTTTAGTTTTAGTTTTAGTTTTAGTTTTAGTTTTAGTTTTAGTTTTAGTTTTAGTTTTAGTTTTAGTTTTAGTTTTAGTTTTAGTTTTAGTTTTAGTTTTAGTTTTAGTTTTAGTTTTAGTTTTAGTTTTAGTTTTAGTTTTAGTTTTAGTTTTAGTTTTAGTTTTAGTTTTAGTTTTAGTTTTAGTTTTAGTTTTAGTTTTAGTTTTAGTTTTAGTTTTAGTTTTAGTTTTAGTTTTAGTTTTAGTTTTAGTTTTAGTTTTAGTTTTAGTTTTAGTTTTAGTTTTAGTTTTAGTTTTAGTTTTAGTTTTAGTTTTAGTTTTAGTTTTAGTTTTAGTTTTAGTTTTAGTTTTAGTTTTAGTTTTAGTTTTAGTTTTAGTTTTAGTTTTAGTTTTAGTTTTAGTTTTAGTTTTAGTTTTAGTTTTAGTTTTAGTTTTAGTTTTAGTTTTAGTTTTAGTTTTAGTTTTAGTTTTAGTTTTAGTTTTAGTTTTAGTTTTAGTTTTAGTTTTAGTTTTAGTTTTAGTTTTAGTTTTAGTTTTAGTTTTAGTTTTAGTTTTAGTTTTAGTTTTAGTTTTAGTTTTAGTTTTAGTTTTAGTTTTAGTTTTAGTTTTAGTTTTAGTTTTAGTTTTAGTTTTAGTTTTAGTTTTAGTTTTAGTTTTAGTTTTAGTTTTAGTTTTAGTTTTAGTTTTAGTTTTAGTTTTAGTTTTAGTTTTAGTTTTAGTTTTAGTTTTAGTTTTAGTTTTAGTTTTAGTTTTAGTTTTAGTTTTAGTTTTAGTTTTAGTTTTAGTTTTAGTTTTAGTTTTAGTTTTAGTTTTAGTTTTAGTTTTAGTTTTAGTTTTAGTTTTAGTTTTAGTTTTAGTTTTAGTTTTAGTTTTAGTTTTAGTTTTAGTTTTAGTTTTAGTTTTAGTTTTAGTTTTAGTTTTAGTTTTAGTTTTAGTTTTAGTTTTAGTTTTAGTTTTAGTTTTAGTTTTAGTTTTAGTTTTAGTTTTAGTTTTAGTTTTAGTTTTAGTTTTAGTTTTAGTTTTAGTTTTAGTTTTAGTTTTAGTTTTAGTTTTAGTTTTAGTTTTAGTTTTAGTTTTAGTTTTAGTTTTAGTTTTAGTTTTAGTTTTAGTTTTAGTTTTAGTTTTAGTTTTAGTTTTAGTTTTAGTTTTAGTTTTAGTTTTAGTTTTAGTTTTAGTTTTAGTTTTAGTTTTAGTTTTAGTTTTAGTTTTAGTTTTAGTTTTAGTTTTAGTTTTAGTTTTAGTTTTAGTTTTAGTTTTAGTTTTAGTTTTAGTTTTAGTTTTAGTTTTAGTTTTAGTTTTAGTTTTAGTTTTAGTTTTAGTTTTAGTTTTAGTTTTAGTTTTAGTTTTAGTTTTAGTTTTAGTTTTAGTTTTAGTTTTAGTTTTAGTTTTAGTTTTAGTTTTAGTTTTAGTTTTAGTTTTAGTTTTAGTTTTAGTTTTAGTTTTAGTTTTAGTTTTAGTTTTAGTTTTAGTTTTAGTTTTAGTTTTAGTTTTAGTTTTAGTTTTAGTTTTAGTTTTAGTTTTAGTTTTAGTTTTAGTTTTAGTTTTAGTTTTAGTTTTAGTTTTAGTTTTAGTTTTAGTTTTAGTTTTAGTTTTAGTTTTAGTTTTAGTTTTAGTTTTAGTTTTAGTTTTAGTTTTAGTTTTAGTTTTAGTTTTAGTTTTAGTTTTAGTTTTAGTTTTAGTTTTAGTTTTAGTTTTAGTTTTAGTTTTAGTTTTAGTTTTAGTTTTAGTTTTAGTTTTAGTTTTAGTTTTAGTTTTAGTTTTAGTTTTAGTTTTAGTTTTAGTTTTAGTTTTAGTTTTAGTTTTAGTTTTAGTTTTAGTTTTAGTTTTAGTTTTAGTTTTAGTTTTAGTTTTAGTTTTAGTTTTAGTTTTAGTTTTAGTTTTAGTTTTAGTTTTAGTTTTAGTTTTAGTTTTAGTTTTAGTTTTAGTTTTAGTTTTAGTTTTAGTTTTAGTTTTAGTTTTAGTTTTAGTTTTAGTTTTAGTTTTAGTTTTAGTTTTAGTTTTAGTTTTAGTTTTAGTTTTAGTTTTAGTTTTAGTTTTAGTTTTAGTTTTAGTTTTAGTTTTAGTTTTAGTTTTAGTTTTAGTTTTAGTTTTAGTTTTAGTTTTAGTTTTAGTTTTAGTTTTAGTTTTAGTTTTAGTTTTAGTTTTAGTTTTAGTTTTAGTTTTAGTTTTAGTTTTAGTTTTAGTTTTAGTTTTAGTTTTAGTTTTAGTTTTAGTTTTAGTTTTAGTTTTAGTTTTAGTTTTAGTTTTAGTTTTAGTTTTAGTTTTAGTTTTAGTTTTAGTTTTAGTTTTAGTTTTAGTTTTAGTTTTAGTTTTAGTTTTAGTTTTAGTTTTAGTTTTAGTTTTAGTTTTAGTTTTAGTTTTAGTTTTAGTTTTAGTTTTAGTTTTAGTTTTAGTTTTAGTTTTAGTTTTAGTTTTAGTTTTAGTTTTAGTTTTAGTTTTAGTTTTAGTTTTAGTTTTAGTTTTAGTTTTAGTTTTAGTTTTAGTTTTAGTTTTAGTTTTAGTTTTAGTTTTAGTTTTAGTTTTAGTTTTAGTTTTAGTTTTAGTTTTAGTTTTAGTTTTAGTTTTAGTTTTAGTTTTAGTTTTAGTTTTAGTTTTAGTTTTAGTTTTAGTTTTAGTTTTAGTTTTAGTTTTAGTTTTAGTTTTAGTTTTAGTTTTAGTTTTAGTTTTAGTTTTAGTTTTAGTTTTAGTTTTAGTTTTAGTTTTAGTTTTAGTTTTAGTTTTAGTTTTAGTTTTAGTTTTAGTTTTAGTTTTAGTTTTAGTTTTAGTTTTAGTTTTAGTTTTAGTTTTAGTTTTAGTTTTAGTTTTAGTTTTAGTTTTAGTTTTAGTTTTAGTTTTAGTTTTAGTTTTAGTTTTAGTTTTAGTTTTAGTTTTAGTTTTAGTTTTAGTTTTAGTTTTAGTTTTAGTTTTAGTTTTAGTTTTAGTTTTAGTTTTAGTTTTAGTTTTAGTTTTAGTTTTAGTTTTAGTTTTAGTTTTAGTTTTAGTTTTAGTTTTAGTTTTAGTTTTAGTTTTAGTTTTAGTTTTAGTTTTAGTTTTAGTTTTAGTTTTAGTTTTAGTTTTAGTTTTAGTTTTAGTTTTAGTTTTAGTTTTAGTTTTAGTTTTAGTTTTAGTTTTAGTTTTAGTTTTAGTTTTAGTTTTAGTTTTAGTTTTAGTTTTAGTTTTAGTTTTAGTTTTAGTTTTAGTTTTAGTTTTAGTTTTAGTTTTAGTTTTAGTTTTAGTTTTAGTTTTAGTTTTAGTTTTATGTTTTAGTTTTAGTTTTAGTTTTAGTTTTAGTTTTAGTTTTAGTTTTAGTTTTAGTTTTAGTTTTAGTTTTAGTTTTAGTTTTAGTTTTAGTTTTAGTTTTAGTTTTAGTTTTAGTTTTAGTTTTAGTTTTAGTTTTAGTTTTAGTTTTAGTTTTAGTTTTAGTTTTAGTTTTAGTTTTAGTTTTAGTTTTAGTTTTAGTTTTAGTTTTAGTTTTAGTTTTAGTTTTAGTTTTAGTTTTAGTTTTAGTTTTAGTTTTAGTTTTAGTTTTAGTTTTAGTTTTAGTTTTAGTTTTAGTTTTAGTTTTAGTTTTAGTTTTAGTTTTAGTTTTAGTTTTAGTTTTAGTTTTAGTTTTAGTTTTAGTTTTAGTTTTAGTTTTAGTTTTAGTTTTAGTTTTAGTTTTAGTTTTAGTTTTAGTTTTAGTTTTAGTTTTAGTTTTAGTTTTAGTTTTAGTTTTAGTTTTAGTTTTAGTTTTAGTTTTAGTTTTAGTTTTAGTTTTAGTTTTAGTTTTAGTTTTAGTTTTAGTTTTAGTTTTAGTTTTAGTTTTAGTTTTAGTTTTAGTTTTAGTTTTAGTTTTAGTTTTAGTTTTAGTTTTAGTTTTAGTTTTAGTTTTAGTTTTAGTTTTAGTTTTAGTTTTAGTTTTAGTTTTAGTTTTAGTTTTAGTTTTAGTTTTAGTTTTAGTTTTAGTTTTAGTTTTAGTTTTAGTTTTAGTTTTAGTTTTAGTTTTAGTTTTAGTTTTAGTTTTAGTTTTAGTTTTAGTTTTAGTTTTAGTTTTAGTTTTAGTTTTAGTTTTAGTTTTAGTTTTAGTTTTAGTTTTAGTTTTAGTTTTAGTTTTAGTTTTAGTTTTAGTTTTAGTTTTAGTTTTAGTTTTAGTTTTAGTTTTAGTTTTAGTTTTAGTTTTAGTTTTAGTTTTAGTTTTAGTTTTAGTTTTAGTTTTAGTTTTAGTTTTAGTTTTAGTTTTAGTTTTAGTTTTAGTTTTAGTTTTAGTTTTAGTTTTAGTTTTAGTTTTAGTTTTAGTTTTAGTTTTAGTTTTAGTTTTAGTTTTAGTTTTAGTTTTAGTTTTAGTTTTAGTTTTAGTTTTAGTTTTAGTTTTAGTTTTAGTTTTAGTTTTAGTTTTAGTTTTAGTTTTAGTTTTAGTTTTAGTTTTAGTTTTAGTTTTAGTTTTAGTTTTAGTTTTAGTTTTAGTTTTAGTTTTAGTTTTAGTTTTAGTTTTAGTTTTAGTTTTAGTTTTAGTTTTAGTTTTAGTTTTAGTTTTAGTTTTAGTTTTAGTTTTAGTTTTAGTTTTAGTTTTAGTTTTAGTTTTAGTTTTAGTTTTAGTTTTAGTTTTAGTTTTAGTTTTAGTTTTAGTTTTAGTTTTAGTTTTAGTTTTAGTTTTAGTTTTAGTTTTAGTTTTAGTTTTAGTTTTAGTTTTAGTTTTAGTTTTAGTTTTAGTTTTAGTTTTAGTTTTAGTTTTAGTTTTAGTTTTAGTTTTAGTTTTAGTTTTAGTTTTAGTTTTAGTTTTAGTTTTAGTTTTAGTTTTAGTTTTAGTTTTAGTTTTAGTTTTAGTTTTAGTTTTAGTTTTAGTTTTAGTTTTAGTTTTAGTTTTAGTTTTAGTTTTAGTTTTAGTTTTAGTTTTAGTTTTAGTTTTAGTTTTAGTTTTAGTTTTAGTTTTAGTTTTAGTTTTAGTTTTAGTTTTAGTTTTAGTTTTAGTTTTAGTTTTAGTTTTAGTTTTAGTTTTAGTTTTAGTTTTAGTTTTAGTTTTAGTTTTAGTTTTAGTTTTAGTTTTAGTTTTAGTTTTAGTTTTAGTTTTAGTTTTAGTTTTAGTTTTAGTTTTAGTTTTAGTTTTAGTTTTAGTTTTAGTTTTAGTTTTAGTTTTAGTTTTAGTTTTAGTTTTAGTTTTAGTTTTAGTTTTAGTTTTAGTTTTAGTTTTAGTTTTAGTTTTAGTTTTAGTTTTAGTTTTAGTTTTAGTTTTAGTTTTAGTTTTAGTTTTAGTTTTAGTTTTAGTTTTAGTTTTAGTTTTAGTTTTAGTTTTAGTTTTAGTTTTAGTTTTAGTTTTAGTTTTAGTTTTAGTTTTAGTTTTAGTTTTTTAGTTTTAGTTTTAGTTTTAGTTTTAGTTTTAGTTTTAGTTTTAGTTTTAGTTTTAGTTTTAGTTTTAGTTTTAGTTTTAGTTTTAGTTTTAGTTTTAGTTTTAGTTTTAGTTTTAGTTTTAGTTTTAGTTTTAGTTTTAGTTTTAGTTTTAGTTTTAGTTTTAGTTTTAGTTTTAGTTTTAGTTTTAGTTTTAGTTTTAGTTTTAGTTTTAGTTTTAGTTTTAGTTTTAGTTTTAGTTTTAGTTTTAGTTTTAGTTTTAGTTTTAGTTTTAGTTTTAGTTTTAGTTTTAGTTTTAGTTTTAGTTTTAGTTTTAGTTTTAGTTTTAGTTTTAGTTTTAGTTTTAGTTTTAGTTTTAGTTTTAGTTTTAGTTTTAGTTTTAGTTTTAGTTTTAGTTTTAGTTTTAGTTTTAGTTTTAGTTTTAGTTTTAGTTTTAGTTTTAGTTTTAGTTTTAGTTTTAGTTTTAGTTTTAGTTTTAGTTTTAGTTTTAGTTTTAGTTTTAGTTTTAGTTTTAGTTTTAGTTTTAGTTTTAGTTTTAGTTTTAGTTTTAGTTTTAGTTTTAGTTTTAGTTTTAGTTTTAGTTTTAGTTTTAGTTTTAGTTTTAGTTTTAGTTTTAGTTTTAGTTTTAGTTTTAGTTTTAGTTTTAGTTTTAGTTTTAGTTTTAGTTTTAGTTTTAGTTTTAGTTTTAGTTTTAGTTTTAGTTTTAGTTTTAGTTTTAGTTTTAGTTTTAGTTTTAGTTTTAGTTTTAGTTTTAGTTTTAGTTTTAGTTTTAGTTTTAGTTTTAGTTTTAGTTTTAGTTTTAGTTTTAGTTTTAGTTTTAGTTTTAGTTTTAGTTTTAGTTTTAGTTTTAGTTTTAGTTTTAGTTTTAGTTTTAGTTTTAGTTTTAGTTTTAGTTTTAGTTTTAGTTTTAGTTTTAGTTTTAGTTTTAGTTTTAGTTTTAGTTTTAGTTTTAGTTTTAGTTTTAGTTTTAGTTTTAGTTTTAGTTTTAGTTTTAGTTTTAGTTTTAGTTTTAGTTTTAGTTTTAGTTTTAGTTTTAGTTTTAGTTTTAGTTTTAGTTTTAGTTTTAGTTTTAGTTTTAGTTTTAGTTTTAGTTTTAGTTTTAGTTTTAGTTTTAGTTTTAGTTTTAGTTTTAGTTTTAGTTTTAGTTTTAGTTTTAGTTTTAGTTTTAGTTTTAGTTTTAGTTTTAGTTTTAGTTTTAGTTTTAGTTTTAGTTTTAGTTTTAGTTTTAGTTTTAGTTTTAGTTTAGTTTTAGTTTTAGTTTTAGTTTTAGTTTTAGTTTTAGTTTTAGTTTAGTTTAGTTAGTTTTAGTTTAGTTTTAGTTTTAGTTTTAGTTTTAGTTTTAGTTTTAGTTTTAGTTTAGTTTTAGTTTTAGTTTTAGTTTTAGTTTTAGTTTTAGTTTTAGTTTTAGTTTTAGTTTTAGTTTTAGTTTTAGTTTTAGTTTAGTTTAGTTTTAGTTTTAGTTTTAGTTTTAGTTTTGTAGTTTTGTTTAGTTTTAGTTTTAGTTTTAGTTTTAGTTTAGTTAGTTTTAGTTTTAGTTGTAGTTTTAGTTTTAGTTTTTAGTTTAGTTTTAGTTTGTTTAGTTTTAGTTTTAGTTTAGTTTTAGTTTTAGTTTTAGTTTTAGTTTTAGTTTTAGTTTTAGTTAGTTTTAGTTTTAGTTTTAGTTTTAGTTTAGTTTTAGTTTTAGTTTTAGTTTTAGTTTTAGTTTTAGTTTAGTTTTAGTTTAGTTTAGTTTTAGTTTTAGTTTAGTTTTAGTTTAGTTTTAGTTTTAGTTTTAGTTTTAGTTTTAGTTTTAGTTTATTTTAGTTTTAGTTTTAGTTTTAGTTTTAGTTTTAGTTTTAGTTTTAGTTTTAGTTTTAGTTTTAGCTAAAACTAAAACTAAAACTAAAACTAAAACTAAAACTAAAACTAAAACTAAAACTAAAACTAAAACTAAAACTAAAACTAAAACTAAAACTAAAACTAAAACTAAAACTAAAACTAAAACTAAAACTAAAACTAAAACTAAAACTAAAACTAAAACTAAAACTAAAACTAAAACTAAAACTAAAACTAAAACTAAAACTAAAACTAAAACTAAAACTAAAACTAAAACTAAAACTAAAACTAAAACTAAAACTAAAACTAAAACTAAAACTAAAACTAAAACTAAAACTAAAACTAAAACTAAAACTAAAACTAAAACTAAAACTAAAACTAAAACTAAAACTAAAACTAAAACTAAAACTAAAACTAAAACTAAAACTAAAACTAAAACTAAAACTAAAACTAAAACTAAAACTAAAACTAAAACTAAAACTAAAACTAAAACTAAAACTAAAACTAAAACTAAAACTAAAACTAAAACTAAAACTAAAACTAAAACTAAAACTAAAACTAAAACTAAAACTAAAACTAAAACTAAAACTAAAACTAAAACTAAAACTAAAACTAAAACTAAAACTAAAACTAAAACTAAAACTAAAACTAAAACTAAAACTAAAACTAAAACTAAAACTAAAACTAAAACTAAAACTAAAACTAAAACTAAAACTAAAACTAAAACTAAAACTAAAACTAAAACTAAAACTAAAACTAAAACTAAAACTAAAACTAAAACTAAAACTAAAACTAAAACTAAAACTAAAACTAAAACTAAAACTAAAACTAAAACTAAAACTAAAACTAAAACTAAAACTAAAACTAAAACTAAAACTAAAACTAAAACTAAAACTAAAACTAAAACTAAAACTAAAACTAAAACTAAAACTAAAACTAAAACTAAAACTAAAACTAAAACTAAAACTAAAACTAAAACTAAAACTAAAACTAAAACTAAAACTAAAACTAAAACTAAAACTAAAACTAAAACTAAAACTAAAACTAAAACTAAAACTAAAACTAAAACTAAAACTAAAACTAAAACTAAAACTAAAACTAAAACTAAAACTAAAACTAAAACTAAAACTAAAACTAAAACTAAAACTAAAACTAAAACTAAAACTAAAACTAAAACTAAAACTAAAACTAAAACTAAAACTAAAACTAAAACTAAAACTAAAACTAAAACTAAAACTAAAACTAAAACTAAAACTAAAACTAAAACTAAAACTAAAACTAAAACTAAAACTAAAACTAAAACTAAAACTAAAACTAAAACTAAAACTAAAACTAAAACTAAAACTAAAACTAAAACTAAAACTAAAACTAAAACTAAAACTAAAACTAAAACTAAAACTAAAACTAAAACTAAAACTAAAACTAAAACTAAAACTAAAACTAAAACTAAAACTAAAACTAAAACTAAAACTAAAACTAAAACTAAAACTAAAACTAAAACTAAAACTAAAACTAAAACTAAAACTAAAACTAAAACTAAAACTAAAACTAAAACTAAAACTAAAACTAAAACTAAAACTAAAACTAAAACTAAAACTAAAACTAAAACTAAAACTAAAACTAAAACTAAAACTAAAACTAAAACTAAAACTAAAACTAAAACTAAAACTAAAACTAAAACTAAAACTAAAACTAAAACTAAAACTAAAACTAAAACTAAAACTAAAACTAAAACTAAAACTAAAACTAAAACTAAAACTAAAACTAAAACTAAAACTAAAACTAAAACTAAAACTAAAACTAAAACTAAAACTAAAACTAAAACTAAAACTAAAACTAAAACTAAAACTAAAACTAAAACTAAAACTAAAACTAAAACTAAAACTAAAACTAAAACTAAAACTAAAACTAAAACTAAAACTAAAACTAAAACTAAAACTAAAACTAAAACTAAAACTAAAACTAAAACTAAAACTAAAACTAAAACTAAAACTAAAACTAAAACTAAAACTAAAACTAAAACTAAAACTAAAACTAAAACTAAAACTAAAACTAAAACTAAAACTAAAACTAAAACTAAAACTAAAACTAAAACTAAAACTAAAACTAAAACTAAAACTAAAACTAAAACTAAAACTAAAACTAAAACTAAAACTAAAACTAAAACTAAAACTAAAACTAAAACTAAAACTAAAACTAAAACTAAAACTAAAACTAAAACTAAAACTAAAACTAAAACTAAAACTAAAACTAAAACTAAAACTAAAACTAAAACTAAAACTAAAACTAAAACTAAAACTAAAACTAAAACTAAAACTAAAACTAAAACTAAAACTAAAACTAAAACTAAAACTAAAACTAAAACTAAAACTAAAACTAAAACTAAAACTAAAACTAAAACTAAAACTAAAACTAAAACTAAAACTAAAACTAAAACTAAAACTAAAACTAAAACTAAAACTAAAACTAAAACTAAAACTAAAACTAAAACTAAAACTAAAACTAAAACTAAAACTAAAACTAAAACTAAAACTAAAACTAAAACTAAAACTAAAACTAAAACTAAAACTAAAACTAAAACTAAAACTAAAACTAAAACTAAAACTAAAACTAAAACTAAAACTAAAACTAAAACTAAAACTAAAACTAAAACTAAAACTAAAACTAAAACTAAAACTAAAACTAAAACTAAAACTAAAACTAAAACTAAAACTAAAACTAAAACTAAAACTAAAACTAAAACTAAAACTAAAACTAAAACTAAAACTAAAACTAAAACTAAAACTAAAACTAAAACTAAAACTAAAACTAAAACTAAAACTAAAACTAAAACTAAAACTAAAACTAAAACTAAAACTAAAACTAAAACTAAAACTAAAACTAAAACTAAAACTAAAACTAAAACTAAAACTAAAACTAAAACTAAAACTAAAACTAAAACTAAAACTAAAACTAAAACTAAAACTAAAACTAAAACTAAAACTAAAACTAAAACTAAAACTAAAACTAAAACTAAAACTAAAACTAAAACTAAAACTAAAACTAAAACTAAAACTAAAACTAAAACTAAAACTAAAACTAAAACTAAAACTAAAACTAAAACTAAAACTAAAACTAAAACTAAAACTAAAACTAAAACTAAAACTAAAACTAAAACTAAAACTAAAACTAAAACTAAAACTAAAACTAAAACTAAAACTAAAACTAAAACTAAAACTAAAACTAAAACTAAAACTAAAACTAAAACTAAAACTAAAACTAAAACTAAAACTAAAACTAAAACTAAAACTAAAACTAAAACTAAAACTAAAACTAAAACTAAAACTAAAACTAAAACTAAAACTAAAACTAAAACTAAAACTAAAACTAAAACTAAAACTAAAACTAAAACTAAAACTAAAACTAAAACTAAAACTAAAACTAAAACTAAAACTAAAACTAAAACTAAAACTAAAACTAAAACTAAAACTAAAACTAAAACTAAAACTAAAACTAAAACTAAAACTAAAACTAAAACTAAAACTAAAACTAAAACTAAAACTAAAACTAAAACTAAAACTAAAACTAAAACTAAAACTAAAACTAAAACTAAAACTAAAACTAAAACTAAAACTAAAACTAAAACTAAAACTAAAACTAAAACTAAAACTAAAACTAAAACTAAAACTAAAACTAAAACTAAAACTAAAACTAAAACTAAAACTAAAACTAAAACTAAAACTAAAACTAAAACTAAAACTAAAACTAAAACTAAAACTAAAACTAAAACTAAAACTAAAACTAAAACTAAAACTAAAACTAAAACTAAAACTAAAACTAAAACTAAAACTAAAACTAAAACTAAAACTAAAACTAAAACTAAAACTAAAACTAAAACTAAAACTAAAACTAAAACTAAAACTAAAACTAAAACTAAAACTAAAACTAAAACTAAAACTAAAACTAAAACTAAAACTAAAACTAAAACTAAAACTAAAACTAAAACTAAAACTAAAACTAAAACTAAAACTAAAACTAAAACTAAAACTAAAACTAAAACTAAAACTAAAACTAAAACTAAAACTAAAACTAAAACTAAAACTAAAACTAAAACTAAAACTAAAACTAAAACTAAAACTAAAACTAAAACTAAAACTAAAACTAAAACTAAAACTAAAACTAAAACTAAAACTAAAACTAAAACTAAAACTAAAACTAAAACTAAAACTAAAACTAAAACTAAAACTAAAACTAAAACTAAAACTAAAACTAAAACTAAAACTAAAACTAAAACTAAAACTAAAACTAAAACTAAAACTAAAACTAAAACTAAAACTAAAACTAAAACTAAAACTAAAACTAAAACTAAAACTAAAACTAAAACTAAAACTAAAACTAAAACTAAAACTAAAACTAAAACTAAAACTAAAACTAAAACTAAAACTAAAACTAAAACTAAAACTAAAACTAAAACTAAAACTAAAACTAAAACTAAAACTAAAACTAAAACTAAAACTAAAACTAAAACTAAAACTAAAACTAAAACTAAAACTAAAACTAAAACTAAAACTAAAACTAAAACTAAAACTAAAACTAAAACTAAAACTAAAACTAAAACTAAAACTAAAACTAAAACTAAAACTAAAACTAAAACTAAAACTAAAACTAAAACTAAAACTAAAACTAAAACTAAAACTAAAACTAAAACTAAAACTAAAACTAAAACTAAAACTAAAACTAAAACTAAAACTAAAACTAAAACTAAAACTAAAACTAAAACTAAAACTAAAACTAAAACTAAAACTAAAACTAAAACTAAAACTAAAACTAAAACTAAAACTAAAACTAAAACTAAAACTAAAACTAAAACTAAAACTAAAACTAAAACTAAAACTAAAACTAAAACTAAAACTAAAACTAAAACTAAAACTAAAACTAAAACTAAAACTAAAACTAAAACTAAAACTAAAACTAAAACTAAAACTAAAACTAAAACTAAAACTAAAACTAAAACTAAAACTAAAACTAAAACTAAAACTAAAACTAAAACTAAAACTAAAACTAAAACTAAAACTAAAACTAAAACTAAAACTAAAACTAAAACTAAAACTAAAACTAAAACTAAAACTAAAACTAAAACTAAAACTAAAACTAAAACTAAAACTAAAACTAAAACTAAAACTAAAACTAAAACTAAAACTAAAACTAAAACTAAAACTAAAACTAAAACTAAAACTAAAACTAAAACTAAAACTAAAACTAAAACTAAAACTAAAACTAAAACTAAAACTAAAACTAAAACTAAAACTAAAACTAAAACTAAAACTAAAACTAAAACTAAAACTAAAACTAAAACTAAAACTAAAACTAAAACTAAAACTAAAACTAAAACTAAAACTAAAACTAAAACTAAAACTAAAACTAAAACTAAAACTAAAACTAAAACTAAAACTAAAACTAAAACTAAAACTAAAACTAAAACTAAAACTAAAACTAAAACTAAAACTAAAACTAAAACTAAAACTAAAACTAAAACTAAAACTAAAACTAAAACTAAAACTAAAACTAAAACTAAAACTAAAACTAAAACTAAAACTAAAACTAAAACTAAAACTAAAACTAAAACTAAAACTAAAACTAAAACTAAAACTAAAACTAAAACTAAAACTAAAACTAAAACTAAAACTAAAACTAAAACTAAAACTAAAACTAAAACTAAAACTAAAACTAAAACTAAAACTAAAACTAAAACTAAAACTAAAACTAAAACTAAAACTAAAACTAAAACTAAAACTAAAACTAAAACTAAAACTAAAACTAAAACTAAAACTAAAACTAAAACTAAAACTAAAACTAAAACTAAAACTAAAACTAAAACTAAAACTAAAACTAAAACTAAAACTAAAACTAAAACTAAAACTAAAACTAAAACTAAAACTAAAACTAAAACTAAAACTAAAACTAAAACTAAAACTAAAACTAAAACTAAAACTAAAACTAAAACTAAAACTAAAACTAAAACTAAAACTAAAACTAAAACTAAAACTAAAACTAAAACTAAAACTAAAACTAAAACTAAAACTAAAACTAAAACTAAAACTAAAACTAAAACTAAAACTAAAACTAAAACTAAAACTAAAACTAAAACTAAAACTAAAACTAAAACTAAAACTAAAACTAAAACTAAAACTAAAACTAAAACTAAAACTAAAACTAAAACTAAAACTAAAACTAAAACTAAAACTAAAACTAAAACTAAAACTAAAACTAAAACTAAAACTAAAACTAAAACTAAAACTAAAACTAAAACTAAAACTAAAACTAAAACTAAAACTAAAACTAAAACTAAAACTAAAACTAAAACTAAAACTAAAACTAAAACTAAAACTAAAACTAAAACTAAAACTAAAACTAAAACTAAAACTAAAACTAAAACTAAAACTAAAACTAAAACTAAAACTAAAACTAAAACTAAAACTAAAACTAAAACTAAAACTAAAACTAAAACTAAAACTAAAACTAAAACTAAAACTAAAACTAAAACTAAAACTAAAACTAAAACTAAAACTAAAACTAAAACTAAAACTAAAACTAAAACTAAAACTAAAACTAAAACTAAAACTAAAACTAAAACTAAAACTAAAACTAAAACTAAAACTAAAACTAAAACTAAAACTAAAACTAAAACTAAAACTAAAACTAAAACTAAAACTAAAACTAAAACTAAAACTAAAACTAAAACTAAAACTAAAACTAAAACTAAAACTAAAACTAAAACTAAAACTAAAACTAAAACTAAAACTAAAACTAAAACTAAAACTAAAACTAAAACTAAAACTAAAACTAAAACTAAAACTAAAACTAAAACTAAAACTAAAACTAAAACTAAAACTAAAACTAAAACTAAAACTAAAACTAAAACTAAAACTAAAACTAAAACTAAAACTAAAACTAAAACTAAAACTAAAACTAAAACTAAAACTAAAACTAAAACTAAAACTAAAACTAAAACTAAAACTAAAACTAAAACTAAAACTAAAACTAAAACTAAAACTAAAACTAAAACTAAAACTAAAACTAAAACTAAAACTAAAACTAAAACTAAAACTAAAACTAAAACTAAAACTAAAACTAAAACTAAAACTAAAACTAAAACTAAAACTAAAACTAAAACTAAAACTAAAACTAAAACTAAAACTAAAACTAAAACTAAAACTAAAACTAAAACTAAAACTAAAACTAAAACTAAAACTAAAACTAAAACTAAAACTAAAACTAAAACTAAAACTAAAACTAAAACTAAAACTAAAACTAAAACTAAAACTAAAACTAAAACTAAAACTAAAACTAAAACTAAAACTAAAACTAAAACTAAAACTAAAACTAAAACTAAAACTAAAACTAAAACTAAAACTAAAACTAAAACTAAAACTAAAACTAAAACTAAAACTAAAACTAAAACTAAAACTAAAACTAAAACTAAAACTAAAACTAAAACTAAAACTAAAACTAAAACTAAAACTAAAACTAAAACTAAAACTAAAACTAAAACTAAAACTAAAACTAAAACTAAAACTAAAACTAAAACTAAAACTAAAACTAAAACTAAAACTAAAACTAAAACTAAAACTAAAACTAAAACTAAAACTAAAACTAAAACTAAAACTAAAACTAAAACTAAAACTAAAACTAAAACTAAAACTAAAACTAAAACTAAAACTAAAACTAAAACTAAAACTAAAACTAAAACTAAAACTAAAACTAAAACTAAAACTAAAACTAAAACTAAAACTAAAACTAAAACTAAAACTAAAACTAAAACTAAAACTAAAACTAAAACTAAAACTAAAACTAAAACTAAAACTAAAACTAAAACTAAAACTAAAACTAAAACTAAAACTAAAACTAAAACTAAAACTAAAACTAAAACTAAAACTAAAACTAAAACTAAAACTAAAACTAAAACTAAAACTAAAACTAAAACTAAAACTAAAACTAAAACTAAAACTAAAACTAAAACTAAAACTAAAACTAAAACTAAAACTAAAACTAAAACTAAAACTAAAACTAAAACTAAAACTAAAACTAAAACTAAAACTAAAACTAAAACTAAAACTAAAACTAAAACTAAAACTAAAACTAAAACTAAAACTAAAACTAAAACTAAAACTAAAACTAAAACTAAAACTAAAACTAAAACTAAAACTAAAACTAAAACTAAAACTAAAACTAAAACTAAAACTAAAACTAAAACTAAAACTAAAACTAAAACTAAAACTAAAACTAAAACTAAAACTAAAACTAAAACTAAAACTAAAACTAAAACTAAAACTAAAACTAAAACTAAAACTAAAACTAAAACTAAAACTAAAACTAAAACTAAAACTAAAACTAAAACTAAAACTAAAACTAAAACTAAAACTAAAACTAAAACTAAAACTAAAACTAAAACTAAAACTAAAACTAAAACTAAAACTAAAACTAAAACTAAAACTAAAACTAAAACTAAAACTAAAACTAAAACTAAAACTAAAACTAAAACTAAAACTAAAACTAAAACTAAAACTAAAACTAAAACTAAAACTAAAACTAAAACTAAAACTAAAACTAAAACTAAAACTAAAACTAAAACTAAAACTAAAACTAAAACTAAAACTAAAACTAAAACTAAAACTAAAACTAAAACTAAAACTAAAACTAAAACTAAAACTAAAACTAAAACTAAAACTAAAACTAAAACTAAAACTAAAACTAAAACTAAAACTAAAACTAAAACTAAAACTAAAACTAAAACTAAAACTAAAACTAAAACTAAAACTAAAACTAAAACTAAAACTAAAACTAAAACTAAAACTAAAACTAAAACTAAAACTAAAACTAAAACTAAAACTAAAACTAAAACTAAAACTAAAACTAAAACTAAAACTAAAACTAAAACTAAAACTAAAACTAAAACTAAAACTAAAACTAAAACTAAAACTAAAACTAAAACTAAAACTAAAACTAAAACTAAAACTAAAACTAAAACTAAAACTAAAACTAAAACTAAAACTAAAACTAAAACTAAAACTAAAACTAAAACTAAAACTAAAACTAAAACTAAAACTAAAACTAAAACTAAAACTAAAACTAAAACTAAAACTAAAACTAAAACTAAAACTAAAACTAAAACTAAAACTAAAACTAAAACTAAAACTAAAACTAAAACTAAAACTAAAACTAAAACTAAAACTAAAACTAAAACTAAAACTAAAACTAAAACTAAAACTAAAACTAAAACTAAAACTAAAACTAAAACTAAAACTAAAACTAAAACTAAAACTAAAACTAAAACTAAAACTAAAACTAAAACTAAAACTAAAACTAAAACTAAAACTAAAACTAAAACTAAAACTAAAACTAAAACTAAAACTAAAACTAAAACTAAAACTAAAACTAAAACTAAAACTAAAACTAAAACTAAAACTAAAACTAAAACTAAAACTAAAACTAAAACTAAAACTAAAACTCAAAACTAAAACTAAAACTAAAACTAAAACTAAAACTAAAACTAAAACTAAAACTAAAACTAAAACTAAAACTAAAACTAAAACTAAAACTAAAACTAAAACTAAAACTAAAACTAAAACTAAAACTAAAACTAAAACTAAAACTAAAACTAAAACTAAAACTAAAACTAAAACTAAAACTAAAACTAAAACTAAAACTAAAACTAAAACTAAAACTAAAACTAAAACTAAAACTAAAACTAAAACTAAAACTAAAACTAAAACTAAAACTAAAACTAAAACTAAAACTAAAACTAAAACTAAAACTAAAACTAAAACTAAAACTAAAACTAAAACTAAAACTAAAACTAAAACTAAAACTAAAACTAAAACTAAAACTAAAACTAAAACTAAAACTAAAACTAAAACTAAAACTAAAACTAAAACTAAAACTAAAACTAAAACTAAAACTAAAACTAAAACTAAAACTAAAACTAAAACTAAAACTAAAACTAAAACTAAAACTAAAACTAAAACTAAAACTAAAACTAAAACTAAAACTAAAACTAAAACTAAAACTAAAACTAAAACTAAAACTAAAACTAAAACTAAAACTAAAACTAAAACTAAAACTAAAACTAAAACTAAAACTAAAACTAAAACTAAAACTAAAACTAAAACTAAAACTAAAACTAAAACTAAAACTAAAACTAAAACTAAAACTAAAACTAAAACTAAAACTAAAACTAAAACTAAAACTAAAACTAAAACTAAAACTAAAACTAAAACTAAAACTAAAACTAAAACTAAAACTAAAACTAAAACTAAAACTAAAACTAAAACTAAAACTAAAACTAAAACTAAAACTAAAACTAAAACTAAAACTAAAACTAAAACTAAAACTAAAACTAAAACTAAAACTAAAACTAAAACTAAAACTAAAACTAAAACTAAAACTAAAACTAAAACTAAAACTAAAACTAAAACTAAAACTAAAACTAAAACTAAAACTAAAACTAAAACTAAAACTAAAACTAAAACTAAAACTAAAACTAAAACTAAAACTAAAACTAAAACTAAAACTAAAACTAAAACTAAAACTAAAACTAAAACTAAAACTAAAACTAAAACTAAAACTAAAACTAAAACTAAAACTAAAACTAAAACTAAAACTAAAACTAAAACTAAAACTAAAACTAAAACTAAAACTAAAACTAAAACTAAAACTAAAACTAAAACTAAAACTAAAACTAAAACTAAAACTAAAACTAAAACTAAAACTAAAACTAAAACTAAAACTAAAACTAAAACTAAAACTAAAACTAAAACTAAAACTAAAACTAAAACTAAAACTAAAACTAAAACTAAAACTAAAACTAAAACTAAAACTAAAACTAAAACTAAAACTAAAACTAAAACTAAAACTAAAACTAAAACTAAAACTAAAACTAAAACTAAAACTAAAACTAAAACTAAAACTAAAACTAAAACTAAAACTAAAACTAAAACTAAAACTAAAACTAAAACTAAAACTAAAACTAAAACTAAAACTAAAACTAAAACTAAAACTAAAACTAAAACTAAAACTAAAACTAAAACTAAAACTAAAACTAAAACTAAAACTAAAACTAAAACTAAAACTAAAACTAAAACTAAAACTAAAACTAAAACTAAAACTAAAACTAAAACTAAAACTAAAACTAAAACTAAAACTAAAACTAAAACTAAAACTAAAACTAAAACTAAAACTAAAACTAAAACTAAAACTAAAACTAAAACTAAAACTAAAACTAAAACTAAAACTAAAACTAAAACTAAAACTAAAACTAAAACTAAAACTAAAACTAAAACTAAAACTAAAACTAAAACTAAAACTAAAACTAAAACTAAAACTAAAACTAAAACTAAAACTAAAACTAAAACTAAAACTAAAACTAAAACTAAAACTAAAACTAAAACTAAAACTAAAACTAAAACTAAAACTAAAACTAAAACTAAAACTAAAACTAAAACTAAAACTAAAACTAAAACTAAAACTAAAACTAAAACTAAAACTAAAACTAAAACTAAAACTAAAACTAAAACTAAAACTAAAACTAAAACTAAAACTAAAACTAAAACTAAAACTAAAACTAAAACTAAAACTAAAACTAAAACTAAAACTAAAACTAAAACTAAAACTAAAACTAAAACTAAAACTAAAACTAAAACTAAAACTAAAACTAAAACTAAAACTAAAACTAAAACTAAAACTAAAACTAAAACTAAAACTAAAACTAAAACTAAAACTAAAACTAAAACTAAAACTAAAACTAAAACTAAAACTAAAACTAAAACTAAAACTAAAACTAAAACTAAAACTAAAACTAAAACTAAAACTAAAACTAAAACTAAAACTAAAACTAAAACTAAAACTAAAACTAAAACTAAAACTAAAACTAAAACTAAAACTAAAACTAAAACTAAAACTAAAACTAAAACTAAAACTAAAACTAAAACTAAAACTAAAACTAAAACTAAAACTAAAACTAAAACTAAAACTAAAACTAAAACTAAAACTAAAACTAAAACTAAAACTAAAACTAAAACTAAAACTAAAACTAAAACTAAAACTAAAACTAAAACTAAAACTAAAACTAAAACTAAAACTAAAACTAAAACTAAAACTAAAACTAAAACTAAAACTAAAACTAAAACTAAAACTAAAACTAAAACTAAAACTAAAACTAAAACTAAAACTAAAACTAAAACTAAAACTAAAACTAAAACTAAAACTAAAACTAAAACTAAAACTAAAACTAAAACTAAAACTAAAACTAAAACTAAAACTAAAACTAAAACTAAAACTAAAACTAAAACTAAAACTAAAACTAAAACTAAAACTAAAACTAAAACTAAAACTAAAACTAAAACTAAAACTAAAACTAAAACTAAAACTAAAACTAAAACTAAAACTAAAACTAAAACTAAAACTAAAACTAAAACTAAAACTAAAACTAAAACTAAAACTAAAACTAAAACTAAAACTAAAACTAAAACTAAAACTAAAACTAAAACTAAAACTAAAACTAAAACTAAAACTAAAACTAAAACTAAAACTAAAACTAAAACTAAAACTAAAACTAAAACTAAAACTAAAACTAAAACTAAAACTAAAACTAAAACTAAAACTAAAACTAAAACTAAAACTAAAACTAAAACTAAAACTAAAACTAAAACTAAAACTAAAACTAAAACTAAAACTAAAACTAAAACTAAAACTAAAACTAAAACTAAAACTAAAACTAAAACTAAAACTAAAACTAAAACTAAAACTAAAACTAAAACTAAAACTAAAACTAAAACTAAAACTAAAACTAAAACTAAAACTAAAACTAAAACTAAAACTAAAACTAAAACTAAAACTAAAACTAAAACTAAAACTAAAACTAAAACTAAAACTAAAACTAAAACTAAAACTAAAACTAAAACTAAAACTAAAACTAAAACTAAAACTAAAACTAAAACTAAAACTAAAACTAAAACTAAAACTAAAACTAAAACTAAAACTAAAACTAAAACTAAAACTAAAACTAAAACTAAAACTAAAACTAAAACTAAAACTAAAACTAAAACTAAAACTAAAACTAAAACTAAAACTAAAACTAAAACTAAAACTAAAACTAAAACTAAAACTAAAACTAAAACTAAAACTAAAACTAAAACTAAAACTAAAACTAAAACTAAAACTAAAACTAAAACTAAAACTAAAACTAAAACTAAAACTAAAACTAAAACTAAAACTAAAACTAAAACTAAAACTAAAACTAAAACTAAAACTAAAACTAAAACTAAAACTAAAACTAAAACTAAAACTAAAACTAAAACTAAAACTAAAACTAAAACTAAAACTAAAACTAAAACTAAAACTAAAACTAAAACTAAAACTAAAACTAAAACTAAAACTAAAACTAAAACTAAAACTAAAACTAAAACTAAAACTAAAACTAAAACTAAAACTAAAACTAAAACTAAAACTAAAACTAAAACTAAAACTAAAACTAAAACTAAAACTAAAACTAAAACTAAAACTAAAACTAAAACTAAAACTAAAACTAAAACTAAAACTAAAACTAAAACTAAAACTAAAACTAAAACTAAAACTAAAACTAAAACTAAAACTAAAACTAAAACTAAAACTAAAACTAAAACTAAAACTAAAACTAAAACTAAAACTAAAACTAAAACTAAAACTAAAACTAAAACTAAAACTAAAACTAAAACTAAAACTAAAACTAAAACTAAAACTAAAACTAAAACTAAAACTAAAACTCAAAACTAAAACTAAAACTAAAACTAAAACTAAAACTAAAACTAAAACTAAAACTAAAACTAAAACTAAAACTAAAACTAAAACTAAAACTAAAACTAAAACTAAAACTAAAACTAAAACTAAAACTAAAACTAAAACTAAAACTAAAACTAAAACTAAAACTAAAACTAAAACTAAAACTAAAACTAAAACTAAAACTAAAACTAAAACTAAAACTAAAACTAAAACTAAAACTAAAACTAAAACTAAAACTAAAACTAAAACTAAAACTAAAACTAAAACTAAAACTAAAACTAAAACTAAAACTAAAACTAAAACTAAAACTAAAACTAAAACTAAAACTAAAACTAAAACTAAAACTAAAACTAAAACTAAAACTAAAACTAAAACTAAAACTAAAACTAAAACTAAAACTAAAACTAAAACTAAAACTAAAACTAAAACTAAAACTAAAACTAAAACTAAAACTAAAACTAAAACTAAAACTAAAACTAAAACTAAAACTAAAACTAAAACTAAAACTAAAACTAAAACTAAAACTAAAACTAAAACTAAAACTAAAACTAAAACTAAAACTAAAACTAAAACTAAAACTAAAACTAAAACTAAAACTAAAACTAAAACTAAAACTAAAACTAAAACTAAAACTAAAACTAAAACTAAAACTAAAACTAAAACTAAAACTAAAACTAAAACTAAAACTAAAACTAAAACTAAAACTAAAACTAAAACTAAAACTAAAACTAAAACTAAAACTAAAACTAAAACTAAAACTAAAACTAAAACTAAAACTAAAACTAAAACTAAAACTAAAACTAAAACTAAAACTAAAACTAAAACTAAAACTAAAACTAAAACTAAAACTAAAACTAAAACTAAAACTAAAACTAAAACTAAAACTAAAACTAAAACTAAAACTAAAACTAAAACTAAAACTAAAACTAAAACTAAAACTAAAACTAAAACTAAAACTAAAACTAAAACTAAAACTAAAACTAAAACTAAAACTAAAACTAAAACTAAAACTAAAACTAAAACTAAAACTAAAACTAAAACTAAAACTAAAACTAAAACTAAAACTAAAACTAAAACTAAAACTAAAACTAAAACTAAAACTAAAACTAAAACTAAAACTAAAACTAAAACTAAAACTAAAACTAAAACTAAAACTAAAACTAAAACTAAAACTAAAACTAAAACTAAAACTAAAACTAAAACTAAAACTAAAACTAAAACTAAAACTAAAACTAAAACTAAAACTAAAACTAAAACTAAAACTAAAACTAAAACTAAAACTAAAACTAAAACTAAAACTAAAACTAAAACTAAAACTAAAACTAAAACTAAAACTAAAACTAAAACTAAAACTAAAACTAAAACTAAAACTAAAACTAAAACTAAAACTAAAACTAAAACTAAAACTAAAACTAAAACTAAAACTAAAACTAAAACTAAAACTAAAACTAAAACTAAAACTAAAACTAAAACTAAAACTAAAACTAAAACTAAAACTAAAACTAAAACTAAAACTAAAACTAAAACTAAAACTAAAACTAAAACTAAAACTAAAACTAAAACTAAAACTAAAACTAAAACTAAAACTAAAACTAAAACTAAAACTAAAACTAAAACTAAAACTAAAACTAAAACTAAAACTAAAACTAAAACTAAAACTAAAACTAAAACTAAAACTAAAACTAAAACTAAAACTAAAACTAAAACTAAAACTAAAACTAAAACTAAAACTAAAACTAAAACTAAAACTAAAACTAAAACTAAAACTAAAACTAAAACTAAAACTAAAACTAAAACTAAAACTAAAACTAAAACTAAAACTAAAACTAAAACTAAAACTAAAACTAAAACTAAAACTAAAACTAAAACTAAAACTAAAACTAAAACTAAAACTAAAACTAAAACTAAAACTAAAACTAAAACTAAAACTAAAACTAAAACTAAAACTAAAACTAAAACTAAAACTAAAACTAAAACTAAAACTAAAACTAAAACTAAAACTAAAACTAAAACTAAAACTAAAACTAAAACTAAAACTAAAACTAAAACTAAAACTAAAACTAAAACTAAAACTAAAACTAAAACTAAAACTAAAACTAAAACTAAAACTAAAACTAAAACTAAAACTAAAACTAAAACTAAAACTAAAACTAAAACTAAAACTAAAACTAAAACTAAAACTAAAACTAAAACTAAAACTAAAACTAAAACTAAAACTAAAACTAAAACTAAAACTAAAACTAAAACTAAAACTAAAACTAAAACTAAAACTAAAACTAAAACTAAAACTAAAACTAAAACTAAAACTAAAACTAAAACTAAAACTAAAACTAAAACTAAAACTAAAACTAAAACTAAAACTAAAACTAAAACTAAAACTAAAACTAAAACTAAAACTAAAACTAAAACTAAAACTAAAACTAAAACTAAAACTAAAACTAAAACTAAAACTAAAACTAAAACTAAAACTAAAACTAAAACTAAAACTAAAACTAAAACTAAAACTAAAACTAAAACTAAAACTAAAACTAAAACTAAAACTAAAACTAAAACTAAAACTAAAACTAAAACTAAAACTAAAACTAAAACTAAAACTAAAACTAAAACTAAAACTAAAACTAAAACTAAAACTAAAACTAAAACTAAAACTAAAACTAAAACTAAAACTAAAACTAAAACTAAAACTAAAACTAAAACTAAAACTAAAACTAAAACTAAAACTAAAACTAAAACTAAAACTAAAACTAAAACTAAAACTAAAACTAAAACTAAAACTAAAACTAAAACTAAAACTAAAACTAAAACTAAAACTAAAACTAAAACTAAAACTAAAACTAAAACTAAAACTAAAACTAAAACTAAAACTAAAACTAAAACTAAAACTAAAACTAAAACTAAAACTAAAACTAAAACTAAAACTAAAACTAAAACTAAAACTAAAACTAAAACTAAAACTAAAACTAAAACTAAAACTAAAACTAAAACTAAAACTAAAACTAAAACTAAAACTAAAACTAAAACTAAAACTAAAACTAAAACTAAAACTAAAACTAAAACTAAAACTAAAACTAAAACTAAAACTAAAACTAAAACTAAAACTAAAACTAAAACTAAAACTAAAACTAAAACTAAAACTAAAACTAAAACTAAAACTAAAACTAAAACTAAAACTAAAACTAAAACTAAAACTAAAACTAAAACTAAAACTAAAACTAAAACTAAAACTAAAACTAAAACTAAAACTAAAACTAAAACTAAAACTAAAACTAAAACTAAAACTAAAACTAAAACTAAAACTAAAACTAAAACTAAAACTAAAACTAAAACTAAAACTAAAACTAAAACTAAAACTAAAACTAAAACTAAAACTAAAACTAAAACTAAAACTAAAACTAAAACTAAAACTAAAACTAAAACTAGTTGTAGTTGTAGTTGTAGTTGTAGTTGTAGTTGTAGTTGTAGTTGTAGTTGTAGTTGTAGTTGTAGTTGTAGTTGTAGTTGTAGTTGTAGTTGTAGTTGTAGTTGTAGTTGTAGTTGTAGTTGTAGTTGTAGTTGTAGTTGTAGTTGTAGTTGTAGTTGTAGTTGTAGTTGTAGTTGTAGTTGTAGTTGTAGTTGTAGTTGTAGTTGTAGTTGTAGTTGTAGTTGTAGTTGTAGTTGTAGTTGTAGTTGTAGTTGTAGTTGTAGTTGTAGTTGTAGTTGTAGTTGTAGTTGTAGTTGTAGTTGTAGTTGTAGTTGTAGTTGTAGTTGTAGTTGTAGTTGTAGTTGTAGTTGTAGTTGTAGTTGTAGTTGTAGTTGTAGTTGTAGTTGTAGTTGTAGTTGTAGTTGTAGTTGTAGTTGTAGTTGTAGTTGTAGTTGTAGTTGTAGTTGTAGTTGTAGTTGTAGTTGTAGTTGTAGTTGTAGTTGTAGTTGTAGTTGTAGTTGTAGTTGTAGTTGTAGTTGTAGTTGTAGTTGTAGTTGTAGTTGTAGTTGTAGTTGTAGTTGTAGTTGTAGTTGTAGTTGTAGTTGTAGTTGTAGTTGTAGTTGTAGTTGTAGTTGTAGTTGTAGTTGTAGTTGTAGTTGTAGTTGTAGTTGTAGTTGTAGTTGTAGTTGTAGTTGTAGTTGTAGTTGTAGTTGTAGTTGTAGTTGTAGTTGTAGTTGTAGTTGTAGTTGTAGTTGTAGTTGTAGTTGTAGTTGTAGTTGTAGTTGTAGTTGTAGTTGTAGTTGTAGTTGTAGTTGTAGTTGTAGTTGTAGTTGTAGTTGTAGTTGTAGTTGTAGTTGTAGTTGTAGTTGTAGTTGTAGTTGTAGTTGTAGTTGTAGTTGTAGTTGTAGTTGTAGTTGTAGTTGTAGTTGTAGTTGTAGTTGTAGTTGTAGTTGTAGTTGTAGTTGTAGTTGTAGTTGTAGTTGTAGTTGTAGTTGTAGTTGTAGTTGTAGTTGTAGTTGTAGTTGTAGTTGTAGTTGTAGTTGTAGTTGTAGTTGTAGTTGTAGTTGTAGTTGTAGTTGTAGTTGTAGTTGTAGTTGTAGTTGTAGTTGTAGTTGTAGTTGTAGTTGTAGTTGTAGTTGTAGTTGTAGTTGTAGTTGTAGTTGTAGTTGTAGTTGTAGTTGTAGTTGTAGTTGTAGTTGTAGTTGTAGTTGTAGTTGTAGTTGTAGTTGTAGTTGTAGTTGTAGTTGTAGTTGTAGTTGTAGTTGTAGTTGTAGTTGTAGTTGTAGTTGTAGTTGTAGTTGTAGTTGTAGTTGTAGTTGTAGTTGTAGTTGTAGTTGTAGTTGTAGTTGTAGTTGTAGTTGTAGTTGTAGTTGTAGTTGTAGTTGTAGTTGTAGTTGTAGTTGTAGTTGTAGTTGTAGTTGTAGTTGTAGTTGTAGTTGTAGTTGTAGTTGTAGTTGTAGTTGTAGTTGTAGTTGTAGTTGTAGTTGTAGTTGTAGTTGTAGTTGTAGTTGTAGTTGTAGTTGTAGTTGTAGTTGTAGTTGTAGTTGTAGTTGTAGTTGTAGTTGTAGTTGTAGTTGTAGTTGTAGTTGTAGTTGAAGTTGTAGTTGTAGTTGTAGTTGTAGTTGTAGTTGTAGTTGTAGTTGTAGTTGTTGCAGTTGTAGTTGTAGTTGTAGTTGTAGTTGTAGTTGTAGTTGTAGTTGTAGTTGTAGTTGTAGTTGTAGTTGTAGTTGTAGTTGTAGTTGTAGTTGCTAGTTGTAGTTGTAGTTGTAGTTGTAGTTGTAGTTGTAGTTGTAGTTGTGGTTGTAGTTGTAGTTGTAGTTGTAGTTGTAGTTGTAGTTGTAGTTGAAGTTGTAGTTGTAGTTGTAGTTGTAGTTGTAGTTGTAGTTGTAGTTGTAGTTGTAGTTGTAGTTGTAGTTGTAGTTGTAGTTGTAGTTGTAGTTGTAGTTGTAGTTGTAGTTGTAGTTGTAGTTGTAGTTGTAGTTGTAGTTGTAGTTGTAGTTGTAGTTGTAGTTGTAGTTGTAGTTGTAGTTGTAGTTGTAGTTGTAGTTGTAGTTGTAGTTGTAGTTGTAGTTGTAGTTGTAGTTGTAGTTGTAGTTGTAGTTGTAGTTGTAGTTGTAGTTGTAGTTGTAGTTGTAGTTGTAGTTGTAGTTGTAGTTGTAGTTGTAGTTGTAGTTGTAGTTGTAGTTGTAGTTGTAGTTGTAGTTGTAGTTGTAGTTGTAGTTGAAGTTGTAGTTGTAGTTGTAGTTGTAGTTGTAGTTGTAGTTGTAGTTGTAGTTGTAGTTGTAGTTGTAGTTGTAGTTGTAGTTGTAGTTGTAGTTGTAGTTGTTGTAGTTGAGTTGTAGTTGTAGTTGTAATTGTAGTTGTAGTTGTAGTTATAGTTGTAGTTGTAGTTGTAGTTGTAGTTGTTGTAGTTGTAGTAGTAGTTGTAGTTGTAGTTGTAGTTGTAGTTGTAGTTGTAGTTGTAGTTGTAGTTGTAGTTGTTGTAGTTGTAGTTGTAGTTGTAGTTGTAGTTGTAGATGTAGTTGTAGTTGTAGTTGTAGTTGTAGTTGTAGTTGTAGTTGTAGTTGTAGTTGTAGTTGTAGTTGTAGTTGTAGTTGTAGTTGTAGTTGTAGTTGTAGTTGTAGTTGTAGTTGTAGTTGTAGTTGTAGTTGTAGTTGTAGTTGTAGTTGTAGTTGTAGTTGTAGTTGTAGTTGTAGTTGTAGTTGTAGTTGTAGTTGTAGTTGTAGTTGTAGTTGTAGTTGTAGTTGTAGTTGTAGTTGTAGT
>CAKOGD010000043.1:0-16827 GCA_933228885.1 Leistus spinibarbis | reverse complement strand
ACAACTACAACAACTACAACAACTACAACAACTACAACAACTACAACAACTACAACAACTACAACAACTACAACAACTACAACAACTACAACAACTACAACAACTACAACAACTACAACAACTACAACAACTACAACAACTACAACAACTACAACAACTACAACAACTACAACAACTACAACAACTACAACAACTACAACAACTACAACAACTACAACAACTACAACAACACAACAACTACAACAACTACAACAACTACAACAACTACAACAACTACAACAACTACAACAACTACAACAACTACAACAACTACAACAACTACAACAACTACAACAACTACAACAACTACAACAACTACAACAACTACAACAACTACAACAACTACAACAACTACAACAACTACAACAACTACAACAACTACAACAACTACAACAACTACAACAACTACAACAACTACAACAACTACAACAACTACAACAACTACAACAACTACAACAACTACAACAACTACAACAACTACAACAACTACAACAACTACAACAACTACAACAACTACAACAACTACAACAACTACAACAACTACAACAACTACAACAACTACAACAACTACAACAACTACAACAACTACAACAACTACAACAACTACAACAACTACAACAACTACAACAACTACAACAACTACAACAACTACAACAACTACAACAACTACAACAACTACAACAACTACAACAACTACAACAACTACAACAACTACAACAACTACAACAACTACAACAACTACAACAACTACAACAACTACAACAACTACAACAACTACAACAACTACAACAACTACAACAACTACAACAACTACAACAACTACAACAACTACAACAACTACAACAACTACAACAACTACAACAACTACAACAACTACAACAACTACAACAACTACAACAACTACAACAACTACAACAACTACAACAACTACAACAACTACAACAACTACAACAACTACAACAACTACAACAACTACAACAACTACAACAACTACAACAACTACAACAACTACAACAACTACAACAACTACAACAACTACAACAACTACAACAACTACAACAACTACAACAACTACAACAACTACAACAACTACAACAACTACAACAACTACAACAACTACAACAACTACAACAACTACAACAACTACAACAACTACAACAACTACAACAACTACAACAACTACAACAACTACAACAACTACAACAACTACAACAACTACAACAACTACAACAACTACAACAACTACAACAACTACAACAACTACAACAACTACAACAACTACAACAACTACAACAACTACAACAACTACAACAACTACAACAACTACAACAACTACAACAACTACAACAACTACAACAACTACAACAACTACAACAACTACAACAACTACAACAACTACAACAACTACAACAACTACAACAACTACAACAACTACAACAACTACAACAACTACAACAACTACAACAACTACAACAACTACAACAACTACAACAACTACAACAACTACAACAACTACAACAACTACAACAACTACAACAACTACAACAACTACAACAACTACAACAACTACAACAACTACAACAACTACAACAACTACAACAACTACAACAACTACAACAACTACAACAACTACAACAACTACAACAACTACAACAACTACAACAACTACAACAACTACAACAACTACAACAACTACAACAACTACAACAACTACAACAACTACAACAACTACAACAACTACAACAACTACAACAACTACAACAACTACAACAACTACAACAACTACAACAACTACAACAACTACAACAACTACAACAACTACAACAACTACAACAACTACAACAACTACAACAACTACAACAACTACAACAACTACAACAACTACAACAACTACAACAACTACAACAACTACAACAACTACAACAACTACAACAACTACAACAACTACAACAACTACAACAACTACAACAACTACAACAACTACAACAACTACAACAACTACAACAACTACAACAACTACAACAACTACAACAACTACAACAACTACAACAACTACAACAACTACAACAACTACAACAACTACAACAACTACAACAACTACAACAACTACAACAACTACAACAACTACAACAACTACAACAACTACAACAACTACAACAACTACAACAACTACAACAACTACAACAACTACAACAACTACAACAACTACAACAACTACAACAACTACAACAACTACAACAACTACAACAACTACAACAACTACAACAACTACAACAACTACAACAACTACAACAACTACAACAACTACAACAACTACAACAACTACAACAACTACAACAACTACAACAACTACAACAACTACAACAACTACAACAACTACAACAACTACAACAACTACAACAACTACAACAACTACAACAACTACAACAACTACAACAACTACAACAACTACAACAACTACAACAACTACAACAACTACAACAACTACAACAACTACAACAACTACAACAACTACAACAACTACAACAACTACAACAACTACAACAACTACAACAACTACAACAACTACAACAACTACAACAACTACAACAACTACAACAACTACAACAACTACAACAACTACAACAACTACAACAACTACAACAACTACAACAACTACAACAACTACAACAACTACAACAACTACAA
This sequence comes from Leistus spinibarbis, assembly GCA_933228885.1. Lineage (NCBI taxonomy): Eukaryota > Metazoa > Arthropoda > Insecta > Coleoptera > Carabidae > Leistus > Leistus spinibarbis. Next base: position 14,100 of record CAKOGD010000043.1, on the reverse strand, counting down.
CAACTACAACAACTACAACAACTACAACAACTACAACAACTACAACAACTACAACAACTACAACAACTACAACAACTACAACAACTACAACAACTACAACAACTACAACAACTACAACAACTACAACAACTACAACAACTACAACAACTACAACAACTACAACAACTACAACAACTACAACAACTACAACAACTACAACAACTACAACAACTACAACAACTACAACAACTACAACAACTACAACAACTACAACAACTACAACAACTACAACAACTACAACAACTACAACAACTACAACAACTACAACAACTACAACAACTACAACAACTACAACAACTACAACAACTACAACAACTACAACAACTACAACAACTACAACAACTACAACAACTACAACAACTACAACAACTACAACAACTACAACAACTACAACAACTACAACAACTACAACAACTACAACAACTACAACAACTACAACAACTACAACAACTACAACAACTACAACAACTACAACAACTACAACAACTACAACAACTACAACAACTACAACAACTACAACAACTACAACAACTACAACAACTACAACAACTACAACAACTACAACAACTACAACAACTACAACAACTACAACAACTACAACAACTACAACAACTACAACAACTACAACAACTACAACAACTACAACAACTACAACAACTACAACAACTACAACAACTACAACAACTACAACAACTACAACAACTACAACAACTACAACAACTACAACAACTACAACAACTACAACAACTACAACAACTACAACAACTACAACAACTACAACAACTACAACAACTACAACAACTACAACAACTACAACAACTACAACAACTACAACAACTACAACAACTACAACAACTACAACAACTACAACAACTACAACAACTACAACAACTACAACAACTACAACAACTACAACAACTACAACAACTACAACAACTACAACAACTACAACAACTACAACAACTACAACAACTACAACAACTACAACAACTACAACAACTACAACAACTACAACAACTACAACAACTACAACAACTACAACAACTACAACAACTACAACAACTACAACAACTACAACAACTACAACAACTACAACAACTACAACAACTACAACAACTACAACAACTACAACAACTACAACAACTACAACAACTACAACAACTACAACAACTACAACAACTACAACAACTACAACAACTACAACAACTACAACAACTACAACAACTACAACAACTACAACAACTACAACAACTACAACAACTACAACAACTACAACAACTACAACAACTACAACAACTACAACAACTACAACAACTACAACAACTACAACAACTACAACAACTACAACAACTACAACAACTACAACAACTACAACAACTACAACAACTACAACAACTACAACAACTACAACAACTACAACAACTACAACAACTACAACAACTACAACAACTACAACAACTACAACAACTACAACAACTACAACAACTACAACAACTACAACAACTACAACAACTACAACAACTACAACAACTACAACAACTACAACAACTACAACAACTACAACAACTACAACAACTACAACAACTACAACAACTACAACAACTACAACAACTACAACAACTACAACAACTACAACAACTACAACAACTACAACAACTACAACAACTACAACAACTACAACAACTACAACAACTACAACAACTACAACAACTACAACAACTACAACAACTACAACAACTACAACAACTACAACAACTACAACAACTACAACAACTACAACAACTACAACAACTACAACAACTACAACAACTACAACAACTACAACAACTACAACAACTACAACAACTACAACAACTACAACAACTACAACAACTACAACAACTACAACAACTACAACAACTACAACAACTACAACAACTACAACAACTACAACAACTACAACAACTACAACAACTACAACAACTACAACAACTACAACAACTACAACAACTACAACAACTACAACAACTACAACAACTACAACAACTACAACAACTACAACAACTACAACAACTACAACAACTACAACAACTACAACAACTACAACAACTACAACAACTACAACAACTACAACAACTACAACAACTACAACAACTACAACAACTACAACAACTACAACAACTACAACAACTACAACAACTACAACAACTACAACAACTACAACAACTACAACAACTACAACAACTACAACAACTACAACAACTACAACAACTACAACAACTACAACAACTACAACAACTACAACAACTACAACAACTACAACAACTACAACAACTACAACAACTACAACAACTACAACAACTACAACAACTACAACAACTACAACAACTACAACAACTACAACAACTACAACAACTACAACAACTACAACAACTACAACAACTACAACAACTACAACAACTACAACAACTACAACAACTACAACAACTACAACAACTACAACAACTACAACAACTACAACAACTACAACAACTACAACAACTACAACAACTACAACAACTACAACAACTACAACAACTACAACAACTACAACAACTACAACAACTACAACAACTACAACAACTACAACAACTACAACAACTACAACAACTACAACAACTACAACAACTACAACAACTACAACAACTACAACAACTACAACAACTACAACAACTACAACAACTACAACAACTACAACAACTACAACAACTACAACAACTACAACAACTACAACAACTACAACAACTACAACAACTACAACAACTACAACAACTACAACAACTACAACAACTACAACAACTACAACAACTACAACAACTACAACAACTACAACAACTACAACAACTACAACAACTACAACAACTACAACAACTACAACAACTACAACAACTACAACAACTACAACAACTACAACAACTACAACAACTACAACAACTACAACAACTACAACAACTACAACAACTACAACAACTACAACAACTACAACAACTACAACAACTACAACAACTACAACAACTACAACAACTACAACAACTACAACAACTACAACAACTACAACAACTACAACAACTACAACAACTACAACAACTACAACAACTACAACAACTACAACAACTACAACAACTACAACAACTACAACAACTACAACAACTACAACAACTACAACAACTACAACAACTACAACAACTACAACAACTACAACAACTACAACAACTACAACAACTACAACAACTACAACAACTACAACAACTACAACAACTACAACAACTACAACAACTACAACAACTACAACAACTACAACAACTACAACAACTACAACAACTACAACAACTACAACAACTACAACAACTACAACAACTACAACAACTACAACAACTACAACAACTACAACAACTACAACAACTACAACAACTACAACAACTACAACAACTACAACAACTACAACAACTACAACAACTACAACAACTACAACAACTACAACAACTACAACAACTACAACAACTACAACAACTACAACAACTACAACAACTACAACAACTACAACAACTACAACAACTACAACAACTACAACAACTACAACAACTACAACAACTACAACAACTACAACAACTACAACAACTACAACAACTACAACAACTACAACAACTACAACAACTACAACAACTACAACAACTACAACAACTACAACAACTACAACAACTACAACAACTACAACAACTACAACAACTACAACAACTACAACAACTACAACAACTACAACAACTACAACAACTACAACAACTACAACAACTACAACAACTACAACAACTACAACAACTACAACAACTACAACAACTACAACAACTACAACAACTACAACAACTACAACAACTACAACAACTACAACAACTACAACAACTACAACAACTACAACAACTACAACAACTACAACAACTACAACAACTACAACAACTACAACAACTACAACAACTACAACAACTACAACAACTACAACAACTACAACAACTACAACAACTACAACAACTACAACAACTACAACAACTACAACAACTACAACAACTACAACAACTACAACAACTACAACAACTACAACAACTACAACAACTACAACAACTACAACAACTACAACAACTACAACAACTACAACAACTACAACAACTACAACAACTACAACAACTACAACAACTACAACAACTACAACAACTACAACAACTACAACAACTACAACAACTACAACAACTACAACAACTACAACAACTACAACAACTACAACAACTACAACAACTACAACAACTACAACAACTACAACAACTACAACAACTACAACAACTACAACAACTACAACAACTACAACAACTACAACAACTACAACAACTACAACAACTACAACAACTACAACAACTACAACAACTACAACAACTACAACAACTACAACAACTACAACAACTACAACAACTACAACAACTACAACAACTACAACAACTACAACAACTACAACAACTACAACAACTACAACAACTACAACAACTACAACAACTACAACAACTACAACAACTACAACAACTACAACAACTACAACAACTACAACAACTACAACAACTACAACAACTACAACAACTACAACAACTACAACAACTACAACAACTACAACAACTACAACAACTACAACAACTACAACAACTACAACAACTACAACAACTACAACAACTACAACAACTACAACAACTACAACAACTACAACAACTACAACAACTACAACAACTACAACAACTACAACAACTACAACAACTACAACAACTACAACAACTACAACAACTACAACAACTACAACAACTACAACAACTACAACAACTACAACAACTACAACAACTACAACAACTACAACAACTACAACAACTACAACAACTACAACAACTACAACAACTACAACAACTACAACAACTACAACAACTACAACAACTACAACAACTACAACAACTACAACAACTACAACAACTACAACAACTACAACAACTACAACAACTACAACAACTACAACAACTACAACAACTACAACAACTACAACAACTACAACAACTACAACAACTACAACAACTACAACAACTACAACAACTACAACAACTACAACAACTACAACAACTACAACAACTACAACAACTACAACAACTACAACAACTACAACAACTACAACAACTACAACAACTACAACAACTACAACAACTACAACAACTACAACAACTACAACAACTACAACAACTACAACAACTACAACAACTACAACAACTACAACAACTACAACAACTACAACAACTACAACAACTACAACAACTACAACAACTACAACAACTACAACAACTACAACAACTACAACAACTACAACAACTACAACAACTACAACAACTACAACAACTACAACAACTACAACAACTACAACAACTACAACAACTACAACAACAACTACAACAACTACAACAACTACAACAACTACAACAACTACAACAACTACAACAACTACAACAACTACAACAACTACAACAACTACAACAACTACAACAACTACAACAACTACAACAACTACAACAACTACAACAACTACAACAACTACAACAACTACAACAACTACAACAACTACAACAACTACAACAACTACAACAACTACAACAACTACAACAACTACAACAACTACAACAACTACAACAACTACAACAACTACAACAACTACAACAACTACAACAACTACAACAACTACAACAACTACAACAACTACAACAACTACAACAACTACAACAACTACAACAACTACAACAACTACAACAACTACAACAACTACAACAACTACAACAACTACAACAACTACAACAACTACAACAACTACAACAACTACAACAACTACAACATACAACAACTACAACAACTACAACAACTACAACAACTACAACAACTACAACAACTACAACAACTACAACAACTACAACAACTACAACAACTACAACAACTACAACAACTACAACAACTACAACAACTACAACAACTACAACAACTACAACAACTACAACAACTACAACAACTACAACAACTACAACAACTACAACAACTACAACAACTACAACAACTACAACAACTACAACAACTACAACAACTACAACAACTACAACAACTACAACAACTACAACAACTACAACAACTACAACAACTACAACAACTACAACAACTACAACAACTACAACAACTACAACAACTACAACAACTACAACAACTACAACAACTACAACAACTACAACAACTACAACAACTACAACAACTACAACAACTACAACAACTACAACAACTACAACAACTACAACAACTACAACAACTACAACAACTACAACAACTACAACAACTACAACAACTACAACAACTACAACAACTACAACAACTACAACAACTACAACAACTACAACAACTACAACAACTACAACAACTACAACAACTACAACAACTACAACAACTACAACAACTACAACAACTACAACAACTACAACAACTACAACAACTACAACAACTACAACAACTACAACAACTACAACAACTACAACAACTACAACAACTACAACAACTACAACAACTACAACAACTACAACAACTACAACAACTACAACAACTACAACAACTACAACAACTACAACAACTACAACAACTACAACAACTACAACAACTACAACAACTACAACAACTACAACAACTACAACAACTACAACAACTACAACAACTACAACAACTACAACAACTACAACAACTACAACAACTACAACAACTACAACAACTACAACAACTACAACAACTACAACAACTACAACAACTACAACAACTACAACAACTACAACAACTACAACAACTACAACAACTACAACAACTACAACAACTACAACAACTACAACAACTACAACAACTACAACAACTACAACAACTACAACAACTACAACAACTACAACAACTACAACAACTACAACAACTACAACAACTACAACAACTACAACAACTACAACAACTACAACAACTACAACAACTACAACAACTACAACAACTACAACAACTACAACAACTACAACAACTACAACAACTACAACAACTACAACAACTACAACAACTACAACAACTACAACAACTACAACAACTACAACAACTACAACAACTACAACAACTACAACAACTACAACAACTACAACAACTACAACAACTACAACAACTACAACAACTACAACAACTACAACAACTACAACAACTACAACAACTACAACAACTACAACAACTACAACAACTACAACAACTACAACAACTACAACAACTACAACAACTACAACAACTACAACAACTACAACAACTACAACAACTACAACAACTACAACAACTACAACAACTACAACAACTACAACAACTACAACAACTACAACAACTACAACAACTACAACAACTACAACAACTACAACAACTACAACAACTACAACAACTACAACAACTACAACAACTACAACAACTACAACAACTACAACAACTACAACAACTACAACAACTACAACAACTACAACAACTACAACAACTACAACAACTACAACAACTACAACAACTACAACAACTACAACAACTACAACAACTACAACAACTACAACAACTACAACAACTACAACAACTACAACAACTACAACAACTACAACAACTACAACAACTACAACAACTACAACAACTACAACAACTACAACAACTACAACAACTACAACAACTACAACAACTACAACAACTACAACAACTACAACAACTACAACAACTACAACAACTACAACAACTACAACAACTACAACAACTACAACAACTACAACAACTACAACAACTACAACAACTACAACAACTACAACAACTACAACAACTACAACAACTACAACAACTACAACAACTACAACAACTACAACAACTACAACAACTACAACAACTACAACAACTACAACAACTACAACAACTACAACAACTACAACAACTACAACAACTACAACAACTACAACAACTACAACAACTACAACAACTACAACAACTACAACAACTACAACAACTACAACAACTACAACAACTACAACAACTACAACAACTACAACAACTACAACAACTACAACAACTACAACAACTACAACAACTACAACAACTACAACAACTACAACAACTACAACAACTACAACAACTACAACAACTACAACAACTACAACAACTACAACAACTACAACAACTACAACAACTACAACAACTACAACAACTACAACAACTACAACAACTACAACAACTACAACAACTACAACAACTACAACAACTACAACAACTACAACAACTACAACAACTACAACAACTACAACAACTACAACAACTACAACAACTACAACAACTACAACAACTACAACAACTACAACAACTACAACAACTACAACAACTACAACAACTACAACAACTACAACAACTACAACAACTACAACAACTACAACAACTACAACAACTACAACAACTACAACAACTACAACAACTACAACAACTACAACAACTACAACAACTACAACAACTACAACAACTACAACAACTACAACAACTACAACAACTACAACAACTACAACAACTACAACAACTACAACAACTACAACAACTACAACAACTACAACAACTACAACAACTACAACAACTACAACAACTACAACAACTACAACAACTACAACAACTACAACAACTACAACAACTACAACAACTACAACAACTACAACAACTACAACAACTACAACAACTACAACAACTACAACAACTACAACAACTACAACAACTACAACAACTACAACAACTACAACAACTACAACAACTACAACAACTACAACAACTACAACAACTACAACAACTACAACAACTACAACAACTACAACAACTACAACAACTACAACAACTACAACAACTACAACAACTACAACAACTACAACAACTACAACAACTACAACAACTACAACAACTACAACAACTACAACAACTACAACAACTACAACAACTACAACAACTACAACAACTACAACAACTACAACAACTACAACAACTACAACAACTACAACAACTACAACAACTACAACAACTACAACAACTACAACAACTACAACAACTACAACAACTACAACAACTACAACAACTACAACAACTACAACAACTACAACAACTACAACAACTACAACAACTACAACAACTACAACAACTACAACAACTACAACAACTACAACAACTACAACAACTACAACAACTACAACAACTACAACAACTACAACAACTACAACAACTACAACAACTACAACAACTACAACAACTACAACAACTACAACAACTACAACAACTACAACAACTACAACAACTACAACAACTACAACAACTACAACAACTACAACAACTACAACAACTACAACAACTACAACAACTACAACAACTACAACAACTACAACAACTACAACAACTACAACAACTACAACAACTACAACAACTACAACAACTACAACAACTACAACAACTACAACAACTACAACAACTACAACAACTACAACAACTACAACAACTACAACAACTACAACAACTACAACAACTACAACAACTACAACAACTACAACAACTACAACAACTACAACAACTACAACAACTACAACAACTACAACAACTACAACAACTACAACAACTACAACAACTACAACAACTACAACAACTACAACAACTACAACAACTACAACAACTACAACAACTACAACAACTACAACAACTACAACAACTACAACAACTACAACAACTACAACAACTACAACAACTACAACAACTACAACAACTACAACAACTACAACAACTACAACAACTACAACAACTACAACAACTACAACAACTACAACAACTACAACAACTACAACAACTACAACAACTACAACAACTACAACAACTACAACAACTACAACAACTACAACAACTACAACAACTACAACAACTACAACAACTACAACAACTACAACAACTACAACAACTACAACAACTACAACAACTACAACAACTACAACAACTACAACAACTACAACAACTACAACAACTACAACAACTACAACAACTACAACAACTACAACAACTACAACAACTACAACAACTACAACAACTACAACAACTACAACAACTACAACAACTACAACAACTACAACAACTACAACAACTACAACAACTACAACAACTACAACAACTACAACAACTACAACAACTACAACAACTACAACAACTACAACAACTACAACAACTACAACAACTACAACAACTACAACAACTACAACAACTACAACAACTACAACAACTACAACAACTACAACAACTACAACAACTACAACAACTACAACAACTACAACAACTACAACAACTACAACAACTACAACAACTACAACAACTACAACAACTACAACAACTACAACAACTACAACAACTACAACAACTACAACAACTACAACAACTACAACAACTACAACAACTACAACAACTACAACAACTACAACAACTACAACAACTACAACAACTACAACAACTACAACAACTACAACAACTACAACAACTACAACAACTACAACAACTACAACAACTACAACAACTACAACAACTACAACAACTACAACAACTACAACAACTACAACAACTACAACAACTACAACAACTACAACAACTACAACAACTACAACAACTACAACAACTACAACAACTACAACAACTACAACAACTACAACAACTACAACAACTACAACAACTACAACAACTACAACAACTACAACAACTACAACAACTACAACAACTACAACAACTACAACAACTACAACAACTACAACAACTACAACAACTACAACAACTACAACAACTACAACAACTACAACAACTACAACAACTACAACAACTACAACAACTACAACAACTACAACAACTACAACAACTACAACAACTACAACAACTACAACAACTACAACAACTACAACAACTACAACAACTACAACAACTACAACAACTACAACAACTACAACAACTACAACAACTACAACAACTACAACAACTACAACAACTACAACAACTACAACAACTACAACAACTACAACAACTACAACAACTACAACAACTACAACAACTACAACAACTACAACAACTACAACAACTACAACAACTACAACAACTACAACAACTACAACAACTACAACAACTACAACAACTACAACAACTACAACAACTACAACAACTACAACAACTACAACAACTACAACAACTACAACAACTACAACAACTACAACAACTACAACAACTACAACAACTACAACAACTACAACAACTACAACAACTACAACAACTACAACAACTACAACAACTACAACAACTACAACAACTACAACAACTACAACAACTACAACAACTACAACAACTACAACAACTACAACAACTACAACAACTACAACAACTACAACAACTACAACAACTACAACAACTACAACAACTACAACAACTACAACAACTACAACAACTACAACAACTACAACAACTACAACAACTACAACAACTACAACAACTACAACAACTACAACAACTACAACAACTACAACAACTACAACAACTACAACAACTACAACAACTACAACAACTACAACAACTACAACAACTACAACAACTACAACAACTACAACAACTACAACAACTACAACTACAACAACTACAACAACTACAACAACTACAACAACTACAACAACTACAACAACTACAACAACTACAACAACTACAACAACTACAACAACTACAACAACTACAACAACTACAACAACTACAACAACTACAACAACTACAACAACTACAACAACTACAACAACTACAACAACTACAACAACTACAACAACTACAACAACTACAACAACTACAACAACTACAACAACTACAACAACTACAACAACTACAACAACTACAACAACTACAACAACTACAACAACTACAACAACTACAACAACTACAACAACTACAACAACTACAACAACTACAACAACTACAACAACTACAACAACTACAACAACTACAACAACTACAACAACTACAACAACTACAACAACTACAACAACTACAACAACTACAACAACTACAACAACTACAACAACTACAACAACTACAACAACTACAACAACTACAACAACTACAACAACTACAACAACTACAACAACTACAACAACTACAACAACTACAACAACTACAACAACTACAACAACTACAACAACTACAACAACTACAACAACTACAACAACTACAACAACTACAACAACTACAACAACTACAACAACTACAACAACTACAACAACTACAACAACTACAACAACTACAACAACTACAACAACTACAACAACTACAACAACTACAACAACTACAACAACTACAACAACTACAACAACTACAACAACTACAACAACTACAACAACTACAACAACTACAACAACTACAACAACTACAACAACTACAACAACTACAACAACTACAACAACTACAACAACTACAACAACTACAACAACTACAACAACTACAACAACTACAACAACTACAACAACTACAACAACTACAACAACTACAACAACTACAACAACTACAACAACTACAACAACTACAACAACTACAACAACTACAACAACTACAACAACTACAACAACTACAACAACTACAACAACTACAACAACTACAACAACTACAACAACTACAACAACTACAACAACTACAACAACTACAACAACTACAACAACTACAACAACTACAACAACTACAACAACTACAACAACTACAACAACTACAACAACTACAACAACTACAACAACTACAACAACTACAACAACTACAACAACTACAACAACTACAACAACTACAACAACTACAACAACTACAACAACTACAACAACTACAACAACTACAACAACTACAACAACTACAACAACTACAACAACTACAACAACTACAACAACTACAACAACTACAACAACTACAACAACTACAACAACTACAACAACTACAACAACTACAACAACTACAACAACTACAACAACTACAACAACTACAACAACTACAACAACTACAACAACTACAACAACTACAACAACTACAACAACTACAACAACTACAACAACTACAACAACTACAACAACTACAACAACTACAACAACTACAACAACTACAACAACTACAACAACTACAACAACTACAACAACTACAACAACTACAACAACTACAACAACTACAACAACTACAACAACTACAACAACTACAACAACTACAACAACTACAACAACTACAACAACTACAACAACTACAACAACTACAACAACTACAACAACTACAACAACTACAACAACTACAACAACTACAACAACTACAACAACTACAACAACTACAACAACTACAACAACTACAACAACTACAACAACTACAACAACTACAACAACTACAACAACTACAACAACTACAACAACTACAACAACTACAACAACTACAACAACTACAACAACTACAACAACTACAACAACTACAACAACTACAACAACTACAACAACTACAACAACTACAACAACTACAACAACTACAACAACTACAACAACTACAACAACTACAACAACTACAACAACTACAACAACTACAACAACTACAACAACTACAACAACTACAACAACTACAACAACTACAACAACTACAACAACTACAACAACTACAACAACTACAACAACTACAACAACTACAACAACTACAACAACTACAACAACTACAACAACTACAACAACTACAACAACTACAACAACTACAACAACTACAACAACTACAACAACTACAACAACTACAACAACTACAACAACTACAACAACTACAACAACTACAACAACTACAACAACTACAACAACTACAACAACTACAACAACTACAACAACTACAACAACTACAACAACTACAACAACTACAACAACTACAACAACTACAACAACTACAACAACTACA
>CAKOGD010000042.1:0-28350 GCA_933228885.1 Leistus spinibarbis | reverse complement strand
AACTAGATCGGTAACTACAACTACAACTACAACTACAACTACAACTACAACTACAACTACAACTACAACTACAACTACAACTACAACTACAACTACAACTACAACTACAACTACAACTACAACTACAACTACAACTACAACTACAACTACAACTACAACTACAACTACAACTACAACTACAACTACAACTACAACTACAACTACAACTACAACTACAACTACAACTACAACTACAACTACAACTACAACTACAACTACAACTACAACTACAACTACAACTACAACTACAACTACAACTACAACTACAACTACAACTACAACTACAACTACAACTACAACTACAACTACAACTACAACTACAACTACAACTACAACTACAACTACAACTACAACTACAACTACAACTACAACTACAACTACAACTACAACTACAACTACAACTACAACTACAACTACAACTACAACTACAACTACAACTACAACTACAACTACAACTACAACTACAACTACAACTACAACTACAACTACAACTACAACTACAACTACAACTACAACTACAACTACAACTACAACTACAACTACAACTACAACTACAACTACAACTACAACTACAACTACAACTACAACTACAACTACAACTACAACTACAACTACAACTACAACTACAACTACAACTACAACTACAACTACAACTACAACTACAACTACAACTACAACTACAACTACAACTACAACTACAACTACAACTACAACTACAACTACAACTACAACTACAACTACAACTACAACTACAACTACAACTACAACTACAACTACAACTACAACTACAACTACAACTACAACTACAACTACAACTACAACTACAACTACAACTACAACTACAACTACAACTACAACTACAACTACAACTACAACTACAACTACAACTACAACTACAACTACAACTACAACTACAACTACAACTACAACTACAACTACAACTACAACTACAACTACAACTACAACTACAACTACAACTACAACTACAACTACAACTACAACTACAACTACAACTACAACTACAACTACAACTACAACTACAACTACAACTACAACTACAACTACAACTACAACTACAACTACAACTACAACTACAACTACAACTACAACTACAACTACAACTACAACTACAACTACAACTACAACTACAACTACAACTACAACTACAACTACAACTACAACTACAACTACAACTACAACTACAACTACAACTACAACTACAACTACAACTACAACTACAACTACAACTACAACTACAACTACAACTACAACTACAACTACAACTACAACTACAACTACAACTACAACTACAACTACAACTACAACTACAACTACAACTACAACTACAACTACAACTACAACTACAACTACAACTACAACTACAACTACAACTACAACTACAACTACAACTACAACTACAACTACAACTACAACTACAACTACAACTACAACTACAACTACAACTACAACTACAACTACAACTACAACTACAACTACAACTACAACTACAACTACAACTACAACTACAACTACAACTACAACTACAACTACAACTACAACTACAACTACAACTACAACTACAACTACAACTACAACTACAACTACAACTACAACTACAACTACAACTACAACTACAACTACAACTACAACTACAACTACAACTACAACTACAACTACAACTACAACTACAACTACAACTACAACTACAACTACAACTACAACTACAACTACAACTACAACTACAACTACAACTACAACTACAACAACTACAACTACAACTACAACTACAACACTACAACAACTACAACTACAACTACAACTACAACTACAACTACAACTACAACTACAACTACAACTACAACTACAACTACACTACAACTACAACTACAACTACAACTACAACTACAACTACAACTACAACTACAACTACAACTACAACTACAACTACAACTACAACTACAACTACAACTACAACTACAACTACAACTACAACTACAACTACAACTACAACTACAACTACAACTACAACTACAACTACAACTACAACTACAACTACAACTACAACTACAACTACAACTACAACTACAACTACAACTACAACTACAACTACACTACAACTACAACTACAACTACAACTACAACTACAACTACAACTACAACTACAACTACAACTACAACTACAACTACAACTACAACTACAACTACAACTACAACTACAACTACAACTACAACTACAACTACAACTACAACTACAACTACAACTACAACTACAACTACAACTACAAATACAACTACAACTACAACTACAACTACAACTACAACAACAACTACAACTACAACTACAACTACAACTACAACTACAACTACAACTACAACTACAACTACAACTACAACTACAACTACAACTACAACTACAACTACAACTACAACTACAACTACAACTACAACTACAACTACAACTACAACTACAACTACAACTACAACTACAACTACAACTACAACTACAACTACAACTACAACTACAACTACAACTACAACTACAACTACAACTACAACTACAACTACAACTACAACTACAACTACAACTACAACTACAACTACAACTACAACTACAACTACAACTACAACTACAACTACAACTACAACTACAACTACAACTACAACTACAACTACAACTACAACTACAACTACAACTACAACTACAACTACAACTACAACTACAACTACAACTACAACTACAACTACAACTACAACTACAACTACAACTACAACTACAACTACAACTACAACTACAACTACAACTACAACTACAACTACAACTACAACTACAACTACAACTACAACTACAACTACAACTACAACTACAACTACAACTACAACTACAACTACAACTACAACTACAACTACAACTACAACTACAACTACAACTACAACTACAACTGCAACTACAACTACAACTACAACTACAACTACAACTACAACTACAACTACAACTACAACTACAACTACAACTACAACTACAACTACAACTACAACTACAACTACAACTACAACTGCAACTACAACTACAACTACAACTACAACTACAACTACAACTACAACTACAACTACAACTACAACTACAACTACAACTGCAACGGCTGTAACTGGCACGAGGTTGCAGAAACATGCCAGTATCAGATGGTACCAGCCAGTTACTGATTGTATAAAACAATAACAGACAGTAAAAGCTAATATGCGTTTTAAATTTTATTTGCATTCGATATTAATTTAAATTTTACATAAATAAAATTTTACACGTAGATCAGCCTTATTAGGCTGAAATATGATGGCGCTGTCCGAGACCGGCTGTAACTGGCCAGAGCTGGCAAAAGCATGCTATTATGAGTCGGTACAAGCCAGTTACAGATTGTATAAAAGATTACCAGTCTGTAAAAGCTAGTATGCGTGTAAAAATTTACGCTTAAGCCTTATTAGGCTGAAATATGATGGCGCTGTCTGAAATTGGCTGTAGCCGGCCAGAGCTGGCAAAAACATGCCAGGATAATACTGTAACAGCCAGTTACAGCTTGTATATAACATTACCAGCCCGTAAAAGGTAATATGCGTGTAAAATTTAACACGTATATCAGCCTTATTAGGCTGAAATATGATGGCGTTGTCTGAGACCGGCTGCAACAGACAGAGCTGGCAAAAACTTTCTATTATGAGTCGGTACCAGCCAGTTACAGATTGTATAGAAGATTACCAGTCTGTAAAAGCTAGTATGCGTGTAAAAATTTACGCTTAAGCCTTATTAGGCTGAAATATGATGGCGCTGACTGAAATTGGCTGTAGCCGGCCAGAGCTGGCAAAAACATGCCAGGATAAGACTGTACCAGCCAGTTACAGCTTGTATAAAACATTACCAGTCAGTAAAAGGTAATATGCGTGTAAATTATACCCGTATATCATCCTTATTAGGCTGAATTATGATGGCGCTGTCTGAGACCGGCTGTAACTGGCACGAGGTTGCAGAAACATGCCAGTATCAGATGGTACCAGCCAGTTACAGATTGTATAAAACAATAACAGACGGTAAAAGCTAATATGCGTGTAAAATTTTATTTGCATTCGATATTAATTGAAATTTTACATAAATAAAATTTTACACGTAGATCAGCCTTATTAGGCTGAAACATAATGGCGCTATCTGAGACGGGCTGCAACTGACCAGAGCTGGCATAAACTTTCCATTATGAGTCGGTACCAGCCATTTACAAAGTGTATTAAATATTAGCAGTCTGTAAAAGCCAATATGCGTGTGAAATTTTACACGTATATCAGCCTTATTAGTCTGAAATATGATGGCGCTGTCCGAGACCGGCTGTAACTGGCACGAGGTTGCAGAAACATGACAGTATCAGATGGTACCAGCCAGTTACAAAGTGTATAAAATATTAGCAGTCTGTAAAGGCCAATATGCGTGTGAAATTTTACACGTATATCAGCCTTATTAGGCTGAAATATGATGGCGCTGTCCGAGTCCGGCTGTAACTGGCCAGAGCTGGTAAAAGCTTGCTATTATGAGTCGGTACCAGCCAGTTACAGATTGTATAAAAGATTACCAGTCTGTAAAAGCTAGTATGCTTGTAAAAGTTTACGCTTATACGTATAAGCCTTATTAGGCTGAAATATGGCGCTGACTGAAATTGGCTGTAGCCGGCCAGAGCTGGCAAAAACATGCCAGGATAAGACTGTACCAGCCAGTTACAGCTTGTATAAAACATTACCAGTCAGTAAAAGGTAATATGCGTGTAAAATTATACCCGTATATCATCCTTATTAGGCTGAATTATGATGGCGCTGTCTGAGACCGGCTGTAACTGGCACGAGGTTGCAGAAACATGCCAGTATCAGATGGTACCAGCCAGTTACAGATTGTATAAAACAATAAAAGACGGTAAAAGCCAATATGCGTGTGAAATTTTACACGTATATCAGCCTTATTAGGCTGAAATATGATGGCGCTGTCCGAGACCGGTTGTAACTGGCCAGAGCTGGCAAAAGAATGCTATTATGAGTCGGTACCAGCCAGTTACAGATTGTATAAAAGATTACCAGTCTGTAAAAGCTAGTATGCGTGTAAAAGTTTACGCTTATACGTAAAAGCCTTATTAGGCTGAAATATGATGGCGCTGTCTGAAATTGGCTGTAGCCGGCCAGAGCTGGCAAAAACATGCCAGGATAAGACTGTACCAGCCAGTTACAGCTTGTATATAACATTACCAGCCAGTAAAAGGTAATATGCGTGTAAAATTTAACACGTATATCAGCCTTATTAGGCTGAAATATGATGACGTTGTCTGAGAGCGGCTGCAACAGACCAGAGCTGGCAAAAACTTTCCATTATGAGTCGGTACCAGCCAGTTACAGAGTGTATAAAATATAACCAGTCTGTAAAAGCCAATATGCGTGTAAAAGTTTACGCTTATATAAGCCTAATTAGGCTGAAATATGATGGCGCTGTCTGAAACTTGCTGTAGCCGGCCAGAGCTGGCAAAAACATGCCAGTATAAGACTGTACAAGCCAGTTACAGCTTGTATAAAACATTACCAGTCAGTAAAAGGTAATATGCGTGTCAAATTAAACCCGTATATCATCCTTATTAGGCTGAATTATGATGGCGCTGTCTGAGACCAGCTGTAACTGGCACGAGGTTGCAGAAACATGCCAGTATCAGATGGTACCAGCCAGTTACTGATTGTATAAAACAATAACAGACAGTAAAAGCTAATATGCGTGTAAAATTTTATTTGCATTCGATATTAATTTAAATTTTACATAAATAAAATTTTACACGTAGATCAGCCTTATTAGGCTGAAATATGATGGCGCTGTCCGAGACCGGCTGTAACTGGCCAGAGCTGGCAAAAGCATGCTATTATGAGTCGGTACCAGCCAGTTACAGATTGTATAAAAGATTACCAGTCTGTAAAAGCTAGTATGCGTGTAAAAATTTACGCTTAAGCCTTATTAGGCTGAAATATGATGGCGCTGTCTGAAATTGGCTGTAGCCGGCCAGAGCTGGCAAAAACATGCCAGGATAATACTGTACCAGCCAGTTACAGCTTGTATATAACATTACCAGCCCGTAAAAGGTAATATGCGTGTAAAATTTAACACGTATATCAGCCTTATTAGGCTGAAAAATGATGGCGTTGTCTGAGACCGGCTGCAACAGACCAGAGCTGGCAAAAACTTTCTATTATGAGTCGGTACCAGCCAGTTACAGATTGTATAGAAGATTACCAGTCTGTAAAAGCTAGTATGCGTGTAAAAATTTACGCTTAAGCCTTATTAGGCTGAAATATGATGGCGCTGACTGAAATTGGCTGTAGCCGGCCAGAGCTGGCAAAAACATGCCAGGATAAGACTGTACCAGCCAGTTACAGCTTGTATAAAACATTACCAGTCAGTAAAAGGTAATATGCGTGTAAATTATACCCGTATATCATCCTTATTAGGCTGAATTATGATGGCGCTGTCTGAGACCGGCTGTAACTGGCACGAGGTTGCAGAAACATGCCAGTATCAGATGGTACCAGCCAGTTACAGATTGTATAAAACAATAACAGACGGTAAAAGCTAATATGCGTGTAAAATTTTATTTGCATTCGATATTAATTGAAATTTTACATAAATAAAATTTTACACGTAGATCAGCCTTATTAGGCTGAAACATAATGGCGCTATCTGAGACGGGCTGCAACTGACCAGAGCTGGCATAAACTTTCCATTATGAGTCGGTACCAGCCATTTACAAAGTGTATTAAATATTAGCAGTCTGTAAAAGCCAATATGCGTGTGAAATTTTACACGTATATCAGCCTTATTAGTCTGAAATATGATGGCGCTGTCCGAGACCGGCTGTAACTGGCACGAGGTTGCAGAAACATGACAGTATCAGATGGTACCAGCCAGTTACAAAGTGTATAAAATATTAGCATTCTGTAAAGGCCAATATGCGTGTGAAATTTTACACGTATATCAGCCTTATTAGGCTGAAATATGATGGCGCTGTCCGAGTCCGGCTGTAACTGGCCAGAGCTGGCAAAAGCTTGCTATTATGAGTCGGTACCAGCCAGTTACAGATTATATAAAAGATTACCAGTCTGTAAAAGCTAGTATGCGTGTAAAAGTTTACGCTTATACGTATAAGCCTTATTAGGCTGAAATATGGCGCTGACTGAAATTGGCTGTAGCCGGCCAGAGCTGGCAAAAACATGCCAGGATAAGACTGTACCAGCCAGTTACAGCTTGTATAAAACATTACCAGTCAGTAAAAGGTAATATGCGTGTAAAATTATACCCGTATATCATCCTTATTAGGCTGAATTATGATGGCGCTGTCTGAGACCGGCTGTAACTGGCACGAGGTTGCAGAAACATGCCAGTATCAGATGGTACCAGCCAGTTACAGATTGTATAAAACAATAAAAGACGGTAAAAGCCAATATGCGTGTGAAATTTTACACGTATATCAGCCTTATTAGGCTGAAATATGATGGCGCTGTCCGAGACCGGCTGTAACTGGCCAGAGCTGGCAAAAGAATGCTATTATGAGTCGGTACCAGCCAGTTACAGATTGTATAAAAGATTACCAGTCTGTAAAAGCTAGTATGCGTGTAAAAGTTTACGCTTATACGTATAAGCCCTATTAGGCTGAAATATGATGGCGCTGTCTGAAATTGGCTGTAGCCGGCCAGAGCTGGCAAAAACATGCCAGGATAAGACTGTACCAGCCAGTTACAGCTTGTATATAACATTACCAGCCAGTAAAAGGTAATATGCGTGTAAAATTTAACACGTATATCAGCCTTATTAGGCTGAAATATGATGACGTTGTCTGAGAGCGGCTGCAACAGACCAGAGCTGGCAAAAACTTTCCATTATGAGTCGGTACCAGCCAGTTACAGAGTGTATAAAATATAACCAGTCTGTAAAAGCCAATATGCGTGTAAAAGTTTACGCTTATATAAGCCTAATTAGGCTGAAATATGATGGCGCTGTCTGAAACTTGCTGTAGCCGGCCAGAGCTGGCAAAAACATGCCAGTATAAGACTGTACAAGCCAGTTACAGCTTGTATAAAACATTACCAGTCAGTAAAAGGTAATATGCGTGTAAAATTAAACCCGTATATCATCCTTATTAGGCTGAATTATGATGGCGCTGTCTGAGACCGGCTGTAACTGGCACGAGGTTGCAGAAACATGCCAGTATCAGATGGTACCAGCCAGTTACTGATTGTATAAAACAATAACAGACAGTAAAAGCTAATATGCGTGTAAAATTTTATTTGCATACGATATTAATTTAAATTTTACATAAATAAAATTTTACACGTAGATCAGCCTTATTAGGCTGAAATATGATGGCGCTGTCCGAGACCGGCTGTAACTGGCCAGAGCTGGCAAAAGCATGCTATTATGAGTCGGTACCAGCCAGTTACAGATTGTATAGAAGATTACCAGTCTGTAAAAGCTAGTATGCGTTTAAAAATTTACGCTTAAGCCTTATTAGGCTGAAATATGATGGCGCTGACTGAAATTGGCTGTAGCCGGCCAGAGCTGGCAAAAACATGCCAGGATAAGACTGTACCAGCCAGTTACAGCTTGTATAAAACATTACCAGTCAGTAAAAGGTAATATGCGTGTAAATTATACCCGTATATCATCCTTATTAGGCTGAATTATGATGGCGCTGTCTGAGACCGGCTGTAACTGGCACGAGGTTGCAGAAACATGCCAGTATCAGATGGTACCAGCCAGTTACAGATTGTATAAAACAATAACAGACGGTAAAAGCTAATATGCGTGTAAAATTTTATTTGCATTCGATATTAATTGAAATTTTACATAAATAAAATTTTACACGTAGATCAGCCTTATTAGGCTGAAACATAATGGCGCTATCTGAGACGGGCTGCAACTGACCAGAGCTGGCATAAACTTTCCATTATGAGTCGGTACCAGCCATTTACAAAGTGTATTAAATATTAGCAGTCTGTAAAAGCCAATATGCGTGTGAAATTTTACACGTATATCAGCCTTATTAGGCTGAAATATGATGGCGCTGTCCGAGTCCGGCTGTAACTGGCCAGAGCTGGCAAAAGCTTGCTATTATGAGTCGGTACCAGCCAGTTACAGATTGTATAAAAGATTACCAGTCTGTAAAAGCTAGTATGCGTGTAAAAGTTTACGCTTATACGTATAAGCCTTATTAGGCTGAAATATGGCGCTGACTGAAATTGGCTGTAGCCGGCCAGAGCTGGCAAAAACATGCCAGGATAAGACTGTACCAGCCAGTTACAGCTTGTATAAAACATTACCAGTCAGTAAAAGGTAATATGCGTGTAAAATTATACCCGTATATCATCCTTATTAGGCTGAATTATGATGGCGCTGTCTGAGACCGGCTGTAACTGGCACGAGGTTGCAGAAACATGCCAGTATCAGATGGTACCAGCCAGTTACAGATTGTATAAAACAATAAAAGACGGTAAAAGCCAATATGCGTGTGAAATTTTACACGTATATCAGCCTTATTAGGCTGAAATATGATGGCGCTGTCCGAGACCGGCTGTAACTGGCCAGAGCTGGCAAAAGAATGCTATTATGAGTCGGTACAAGCCAGTTACAGATTGTATAAAAGATTACCAGTCTGTAAAAGCTAGTATGCGTGTAAAAATTTACGCTTAAGCCTTATTAGGCTGAAATATGATGGCGCTGTCTGAAATTGGCTGTAGCCGGCCAGAGCTGGCAAAAACATGCCAGGATAATACTGTACCAGCCAGTTACAGCTTGTATATAACATTACCAGCCCGTAATAGGTAATATGCGTGTAAAATTTAACACGTATATCAGCCTTATTAGGCTGAAAAATGATGGCGTTGTCTGAGACCGGCTACAACAGACCAGAGCTGGCAAAAACTTTCTATTATGAGTCGGTACAAGCCAGTTACAGATTGTATAGAAGATTACCAGTCTGTAAAAGCTAGTATGCGTGTAAAAATTTACGCTTAAGCCTTATTAGGCTGAAATATGATGGCGCTGACTGAAATTGGCTGTAGCCGGCCAGAGCTGGCAAAAACATGCCAGGATAAGACTGTACCAGCCAGTTACAGCTTGTATAAAACATTACCAGTCAGTAAAAGGTAATATGCGTGTAAATTATACCCGTATATCATCCTTATTAGGCTGAATTATGATGGCGCTGTCTGAGACCGGCTGTAACTGGCACGAGGTTGCAGAAACATGCCAGTATCAGATGGTACCAGCCAGTTACAGATTGTATAAAACAATAACAGACGGTAAAAGCTAATATGCGTGTAAAATTTTATTTGCATTCGATATTAATTGAAATTTTACATAAATAAAATTTTACACGTAGATCAGCCTTATTAGGCTGAAACATAATGGCGCTATCTGAGACGGGCTGCAACTGACCAGAGCTGGCATTAACTTTCCATTATGAGTCGGTACCAGCCATTTACAAAGTGTATTAAATATTAGCAGTCTGTAAAAGCCAATATGCGTGTGAAATTTTACACGTATATCAGCCTTATTAGTCTGAAATATGATGGCGCTGTCCGAGACCGGCTGTAACTGGCACGAGGTTGCAGAAACATGACAGTATCAGATGGTACCAGCCAGTTACAAAGTGTATAAAATATTAGCAGTCTGTAAAGGCCAATATGCGTGTGAAATTTTACACGTATATCAGCCTTATTAGGCTGAAATATGATGGCGCTGTCCGAGTCCGGCTGTAACTGGCCAGAGCTGGCAAAAGCTTGCTATTATGAGTCGGTACCAGCCAGTTACAGATTGTATAAAAGATTACCAGTCTGTAAAAGCTAGTATGCGTGTAAAAGTTTACGCTTATACGTATAAGCCTTATTAGGCTGAAATATGGCGCTGACTGAAATTGGCTGTAGCCGGCCAGAGCTGGCAAAAACATGCCAGGATAAGACTGTACCAGCAAGTTACAGCTTGTATAAAACATTACCAGTCAGTAAAAGGTAATATGCGTGTAAAATTATACCCGTATATCATCCTTATTAGGCTGAATTATGATGGCGCTGTCTGAGACCCGCTGTAACTGGCACGAGGTTGCAGAAACATGCCAGTATCAGATGGTACCAGCCAGTTACAGATTGTATAAAACAATAAAAGACGGTAAAAGCCAATATGCGTGTGAAATTTTACACGTATATCAGCCTTATTAGGCTGAAATATGATGGCGCTGTCCGAGACCGGCTGTAACTGGCCAGAGCTGGCAAAAGAATGCTATTATGAGTCGGTACCAGCCAGTTACAGATTGTATAAAAGATTACCAGTCTGTAAAAGCTAGTATGCGTGTAAAAGTTTACGCTTATACGTATAAGCCCTATTAGGCTGAAATATGATGGCGCTGTCTGAAATTGGCTGTAGCCGGCCAGAGCTGGCAAAAACATGCCAGGATAAGACTGTACCAGCCAGTTACAGCTTGTATATAACATTACCAGCCAGTAAAAGGTAATATGCGTGTAAAATTTAACACGTATATCAGCCTTATTAGGCTGAAATATGATGACGTTGTCTGAGAGCGGCTGCAACAGACCAGAGCTGGCAAAAACTTTCCATTATGAGTCGGTACCAGCCAGTTACAGAGTGTATAAAATATAACCAGTCTGTAAAAGCCAATATGCGTGTAAAAGTTTACGCTTATATAAGCCTAATTAGGCTGAAATATGATGGCGCTGTCTGAAACTTGCTGTAGCCGGCCAGAGCTGGCAAAAACATGCCAGTATAAGACTGTACAAGCCAGTTACAGCTTGTATAAAACATTACCAGTCAGTAAAAGGTAATATGCGTGTAAAATTAAACCCGTATATCATCCTTATTAGGCTGAATTATGATGGCGCTGTCTGAGACCGGCTGTAACTGGCACGAGGTTGCAAAAAACATGCCAGTATCAGATGGTACCCGCCAGTTACTGATTGTATAAAACAATAACAGACAGTAAAAGCTAATATGCGTGTAAAATTTTATTTGCATTCGATATTAATTTAAATTTTACATAAATAAAATTTTACACGTAGATCAGCCTTATTAGGCTGAAATATGATGGCGCTGTCCGAGACCGGCTGTAACTGGCCAGAGCTGGCAAAAGCATGCTATTATGAGTCGGTACCAGCCAGTTACAGATTGTATAAAAGATTACCAGTCTGTAAAAGCTAGTATGCGTGTAAAAATTTACGCTTAAGCCTTATTAGGCTGAAATATGATGGCGCTGTCTGAAATTGGCTGTAGCCGGCCAGAGCTGGCAAAAACATGCCAGGATAATACTGTACCAGCCAGTTACAGCTTGTATATAACATTACCAGCCCGTAAAAGGTAATATGCGTGTAAAATTTAACACGTATATCAGCCTTATTAGGCTGAAATATGATGGCGTTGTCTGAGACCGGCTGCAACAGACCAGAGCTGGCAAAAACTTTCTATTATGAGTCGGTACCAGCCAGTTACAGATTGTATAGAAGATTACCAGTCTGTAAAAGCTAGTATGCGTGTAAAAATTTACGCTTAAGCCTTATTAGGCTGAAATATGATGGCGCTGACTGAAATTGGCTGTAGCCGGCCAGAGCTGGCAAAAACATGCCAGGATAAGACTGTACCAGCCAGTTACAGCTTGTATAAAACATTACCAGTCAGTAAAAGGTAATATGCGTGTAAATTATACCCGTATATCATCCTTATTAGGCTGAATTATGATGGCGCTGTCTGAGACCGGCTGTAACTGGCACGAGGTTGCAGAAACATGCCAGTATCAGATGGTACCAGCCAGTTACAGATTGTATAAAACAATAACAGACGGTAAAAGCTAATATGCGTGTAAAATTTTATTTGCATTCGATATTAATTGAAATTTTACATAAATAAAATTTTACACGTAGAGCAGCCTTATTAGGCTGAAACATAATGGCGCTATCTGAGACGGGCTGCAACTGACCAGAGCTGGCATAAACTTTCCATTATGAGTCGGTACCAGCCATTTACAAAGTGTATTAAATATTAGCAGTCTGTAAAAGCCAATATGCGTGTGAAATTTTACACGTATATCAGCCTTATTAGTCTGAAATATGATGGCGCTGTCCGAGACCGGCTGTAACTGGCACGAGGTTGCAGAAACATGACAGTATCAGATGGTACCAGCCAGTTACAAAGTGTATAAAATATTAGCAGTCTGTAAAGGCCAATATGCGTGTGAAATTTTACACGTATATCAGCCTTATTAGGCTGAAATATGATGGCGCTGTCCGAGTCCGGCTGTAACTGGCCAGAGCTGGCAAAAGCTTGCTATTATGAGTCGGTACCAGCCAGTTACAGATTGTATAAAAGATTACCAGTCTGTAAAAGCTAGTATGCGTGTAAAAGTTTACGCTTATACGTATAAGCCTTATTAGGCTGAAATATGGCGCTGACTGAAATTGGCTGTAGCCGGCCAGAGCTGGCAAAAACATGCCAGGATAAGACTGTACCAGCCAGTTACAGCTTGTATAAAACATTACCAGTCAGTAAAAGGTAATATGCGTGTAAAATTATACCCGTATATCATCCTTATTAGGCTGAATTATGATGGCGCTGTCTGAGACCCGCTGTAACTGGCACGAGGTTGCAGAAACATGCCAGTATCAGATGGTACCAGCCAGTTACAGATTGTATAAAGCAATAAAAGACGGTAAAAGCCAATATGCGTGTGAAATTTTACACGTATATCAGCCTTATTAGGCTGAAATATGATGGCGCTGTCCGAGACCGGCTGTAACTGGCCAGAGCTGGCAAAAGAATGCTATTATGAGTCGGTACCAGCCAGTTACAGATTGTATAAAAGATTACCAGTCTGTAAAAGCTAGTATGCGTGTAAAAGTTTACGCTTATACGTATAAGCCCTATTAGGCTGAAATATGATGGCGCTGTCTGAAATTGGCTGTAGCCGGCCAGAGCTGGCAAAAACATGCCAGGATAAGACTGTACCAGCCAGTTACAGCTTGTATATAACATTACCAGCCAGTAAAAGGTAATATGCGTGTAAAATTTAACACGTATATCAGCCTTATTAGGCTGAAATATGATGACGTTGTCTGAGAGCGGCTGCAACAGACCAGAGCTGGCAAAAACTTTCCATTATGAGTCGGTACCAGCCAGTTACAGAGTGTATAAAATATAACCAGTCTGTAAAAGCCAATATGCGTGTAAAAGTTTACGCTTATATAAGCCTAATTAGGCTGAAATATGATGGCGCTGTCTGAAACTTGCTGTAGCCGGCCAGAGCTGGCAAAAACATGCCAGTATAAGACTGTACAAGCCAGTTACAGCTTGTATAAAACATTACCAGTCAGTAAAAGGTAATATGCGTGTAAATTATACCCGTATATCATCCTTATTAGGCTGAATTATGATGGCGCTGTCTGAGACCGGCTGTAACTGGCACGAGGTTGCAGAAACATGCCAGTATCAGATGGTACCAGCCAGTTACAGATTGTATAAAACAATAACAGACGGTAAAAGCTAATATGCGTGTAAAATTTTATTTGCATTCGATATTAATTGAAATTTTACATAAATAAAATTTTACACGTAGATCAGCCTTATTAGGCTGAAACATAATGGCGCTGTCTGAGACGGGCTGCAACAGACCAGAGCTGGCATAAACTTTCCATTATGAGTCGGTACCAGCCATTTACAAAGTGTATAAAATATTAGCAGTCTGTAAAAGCCAATATGCGTGTGAAATTTTACACGTATATCAGCCTTATTAGGCTGAAATATGATGGCGCTGTCCGAGACCGGCTGTAACTGGCCAGAGCTGGCAAAAGCATGCTATTATGAGTCGGTACCAGCCAGTTACAGATTGTATAAAAGATTTCCAGTCTGTAAAAGCTAGTATGCGTGTAAAAGTTTACGCTTATACGTATAAGCCTTATTAGGCTGAAATATGATGGCGCTGTCTGAAACTGGCTTAGCCGGCCAGAGCTGGCAAAAAACATGTTAGTATAAGACTGTACCAGCCAGTTACAGCTTGTATAAAACATTACCAGTCAGTAAAAGGTAATATGCGTGTAAAATTAAACCCGCATATCAGCCTTATTAGGCTGAATTATGATGGCGCTGTCTGAGACCGGCTGTAACTGGCACGAGGTTGCAGAAACATGCCAGTATCAGATGGTACCAGCCAGTTACAGATTGTATATAACAATAACAGTCAGTAAAAGCTAATATGCGTGTAAAATTTTATTTGCATTCGATATTAATTGTAATTTGCATAAATAAAATTTTACACGTACATCAGCCTTATTAGGCTGAAACATAATGGCGCTGTCTGTCACGATCTGCAACAGACCAGAGCTGGCATAAACTTTCCATTATGTCTGTAAAATCCAATATGCGTGTGAAATTTTACAGCCTTATTTGGCTGAAATATGATGGTGCTGTCCTAGACCGGCTGTAACTGGCCAGAGCTGGCAAAAGCATGCTATTATGAGTCGGTACCAGCCATTTACAAAGTGAATAAAATATTAGCAGTCTGTAAAAGCCAATATGCGTGTGAAATTTTACACGTACATCAGCCTTATTGAAATATGATGGCGCTGACCGAGACCGGCTGTAACTGGCCAAAGCTGGCAAAAGCATGCCAGAATAAGACTATACCAGCCAGTTACAGCTTGTATAAAACATTACCAGTCAGTCAAAGGTAATATGCGTGTAAAATTTAACACGTATATCAGCCTTATTAGGCTGAAATATGATGGCGCTGTCTGAGACCGGCTGCAACAGACCAGAGTTGGCAAAAACTTTCCATTATGAGTCGGTACCAGCTAGTTACAGAGTGTATAAAATATAACCAGTCTGTAAAAGCCAATATGCGTGTAAAAGTTTAATCTTATATAAACCTTATTAGGCTGAAATATGATGGTGCTGTCTGAAACTGGCTGTAGCCGGCCAGAGCTGGCAAAAACATGCCAGTATGTACCAGCCAGTTACAGCCTGTCGGTACCAGCCAGTTACAGATTGTATAAAAGATTACCAGTCTGTAAAAGCTAGTATGCGTGTAAAAGTTTACGCTTATACGTATAAGCCTTATTAGGCTGAAATATGATGGCGCTGACTGAAATTGGCTGTAGCCGGCCAGAGCTGGCAAAAACATGCCAGTATAAGACTGTACCAGCCAGTTACAGCTTGTATAAAACATTACCAGTCAGTAAAAGGTAATATGCGTGTAAAATTTAACACGTATATCAGCCTTATTAGGCTGAAATATGGTTGCAAAAACATGCCAGTATCAGACTGTACCAGCAAGTTACAGATTGTATAAAACAATAACAGTCAGGTAAAGCTAATATGCATGTAAAATTTTATTCGCTTACCATTTTATTTGAAATTTTATATAAATAAAATTTAAACGTACGTAGTTTTAGTTTTAGTTTTAGTTTTAGTTTTAGTTTTAGTTTTAGTTTTAGTTTTAGTTTTAGTTTTAGTTTTAGTTTTAGTTTTAGTTTTAGTTTTAGTTTTAGTTTTAGTTTTAGTTTTAGTTTTAGTTTTAGTTTTAGTTTTAGTTTTAGTTTTAGTTTTAGTTTTAGTTTTAGTTTTAGTTTTAGTTTTAGTTTTAGTTTTAGTTTTAGTTTTAGTTTTAGTTTTAGTTTTAGTTTTAGTTTTAGTTTTAGTTTTAGTTTTAGTTTTAGTTTTAGTTTTAGTTTTAGTTTTAGTTTTAGTTTTAGTTTTAGTTTTAGTTTTAGTTTTAGTTTTAGTTTTAGTTTTAGTTTTAGTTTTAGTTTTAGTTTTAGTTTTAGTTTTAGTTTTAGTTTTAGTTTTAGTTTTAGTTTTAGTTTTAGTTTTAGTTTTAGTTTTAGTTTTAGTTTTAGTTTTAGTTTTAGTTTTAGTTTTAGTTTTAGTTTTAGTTTTAGTTTTAGTTTTAGTTTTAGTTTTAGTTTTAGTTTTAGTTTTAGTTTTAGTTTTAGTTTTAGTTTTAGTTTTAGTTTTAGTTTTAGTTTTAGTTTTAGTTTTAGTTTTAGTTTTAGTTTTAGTTTTAGTTTTAGTTTTAGTTTTAGTTTTAGTTTTAGTTTTAGTTTTAGTTTTAGTTTTAGTTTTAGTTTTAGTTTTAGTTTTAGTTTTAGTTTTAGTTTTAGTTTTAGTTTTAGTTTTAGTTTTAGTTTTAGTTTTAGTTTTAGTTTTAGTTTTAGTTTTAGTTTTAGTTTTAGTTTTAGTTTTAGTTTTAGTTTTAGTTTTAGTTTTAGTTTTAGTTTTAGTTTTAGTTTTAGTTTTAGTTTTAGTTTTAGTTTTAGTTTTAGTTTTAGTTTTAGTTTTAGTTTTAGTTTTAGTTTTAGTTTTAGTTTTAGTTTTAGTTTTAGTTTTAGTTTTAGTTTTAGTTTTAGTTTTAGTTTTAGTTTTAGTTTTAGTTTTAGTTTTAGTTTTAGTTTTAGTTTTAGTTTTAGTTTTAGTTTTAGTTTTAGTTTTAGTTTTAGTTTTAGTTTTAGTTTTAGTTTTAGTTTTAGTTTTAGTTTTAGTTTTAGTTTTAGTTTTAGTTTTAGTTTTAGTTTTAGTTTTAGTTTTAGTTTTAGTTTTAGTTTTAGTTTTAGTTTTAGTTTTAGTTTTAGTTTTAGTTTTAGTTTTAGTTTTAGTTTTAGTTTTAGTTTTAGTTTTAGTTTTAGTTTTAGTTTTAGTTTTAGTTTTAGTTTTAGTTTTAGTTTTAGTTTTAGTTTTAGTTTTAGTTTTAGTTTTAGTTTTAGTTTTAGTTTTAGTTTTAGTTTTAGTTTTAGTTTTAGTTTTAGTTTTAGTTTTAGTTTTAGTTTTAGTTTTAGTTTTAGTTTTAGTTTTAGTTTTAGTTTTAGTTTTAGTTTTAGTTTTAGTTTTAGTTTTAGTTTTAGTTTTAGTTTTAGTTTTAGTTTTAGTTTTAGTTTTAGTTTTAGTTTTAGTTTTAGTTTTAGTTTTAGTTTTAGTTTTAGTTTTAGTTTTAGTTTTAGTTTTAGTTTTAGTTTTAGTTTTAGTTTTAGTTTTAGTTTTAGTTTTAGTTTTAGTTTTAGTTTTAGTTTTAGTTTTAGTTTTAGTTTTAGTTTTAGTTTTAGTTTTAGTTTTAGTTTTAGTTTTAGTTTTAGTTTTAGTTTTAGTTTTAGTTTTAGTTTTAGTTTTAGTTTTAGTTTTAGTTTTAGTTTTAGTTTTAGTTTTAGTTTTAGTTTTAGTTTTAGTTTTAGTTTTAGTTTTAGTTTTAGTTTTAGTTTTAGTTTTAGTTTTAGTTTTAGTTTTAGTTTTAGTTTTAGTTTTAGTTTTAGTTTTAGTTTTAGTTTTAGTTTTAGTTTTAGTTTTAGTTTTAGTTTTAGTTTTAGTTTTAGTTTTAGTTTTAGTTTTAGTTTTAGTTTTAGTTTTAGTTTTAGTTTTAGTTTTAGTTTTAGTTTTAGTTTTAGTTTTAGTTTTAGTTTTAGTTTTAGTTTTAGTTTTAGTTTTAGTTTTAGTTTTAGTTTTAGTTTTAGTTTTAGTTTTAGTTTTAGTTTTAGTTTTAGTTTTAGTTTTAGTTTTAGTTTTAGTTTTAGTTTTAGTTTTAGTTTTAGTTTTAGTTTTAGTTTTAGTTTTAGTTTTAGTTTTAGTTTTAGTTTTAGTTTTAGTTTTAGTTTTAGTTTTAGTTTTAGTTTTAGTTTTAGTTTTAGTTTTAGTTTTAGTTTTAGTTTTAGTTTTAGTTTTAGTTTTAGTTTTAGTTTTAGTTTTAGTTTTAGTTTTAGTTTTAGTTTTAGTTTTAGTTTTAGTTTTAGTTTTAGTTTTAGTTTTAGTTTTAGTTTTAGTTTTAGTTTTAGTTTTAGTTTTAGTTTTAGTTTTAGTTTTAGTTTTAGTTTTAGTTTTAGTTTTAGTTTTAGTTTTAGTTTTAGTTTTAGTTTTAGTTTTAGTTTTAGTTTTAGTTTTAGTTTTAGTTTTAGTTTTAGTTTTAGTTTTAGTTTTAGTTTTAGTT
Organism: Leistus spinibarbis; assembly: GCA_933228885.1. Classification (NCBI taxonomy): domain Eukaryota; kingdom Metazoa; phylum Arthropoda; class Insecta; order Coleoptera; family Carabidae; genus Leistus; species Leistus spinibarbis. Next base: position 9,295 of record CAKOGD010000042.1, on the reverse strand, counting down.
TTAGTTTTAGTTTTAGTTTTAGTTTTAGTTTTAGTTTTAGTTTTAGTTTTAGTTTTAGTTTTAGTTTTAGTTTTAGTTTTAGTTTTAGTTTTAGTTTTAGTTTTAGTTTTAGTTTTAGTTTTAGTTTTAGTTTTAGTTTTAGTTTTAGTTTTAGTTTTAGTTTTAGTTTTAGTTTTAGTTTTAGTTTTAGTTTTAGTTTTAGTTTTAGTTTTAGTTTTAGTTTTAGTTTTAGTTTTAGTTTTAGTTTTAGTTTTAGTTTTAGTTTTAGTTTTAGTTTTAGTTTTAGTTTTAGTTTTAGTTTTAGTTTTAGTTTTAGTTTTAGTTTTAGTTTTAGTTTTAGTTTTAGTTTTAGTTTTAGTTTTAGTTTTAGTTTTAGTTTTAGTTTTAGTTTTAGTTTTAGTTTTAGTTTTAGTTTTAGTTTTAGTTTTAGTTTTAGTTTTAGTTTTAGTTTTAGTTTTAGTTTTAGTTTTAGTTTTAGTTTTAGTTTTAGTTTTAGTTTTAGTTTTAGTTTTAGTTTTAGTTTTAGTTTTAGTTTTAGTTTTAGTTTTAGTTTTAGTTTTAGTTTTAGTTTTAGTTTTAGTTTTAGTTTTAGTTTTAGTTTTAGTTTTAGTTTTAGTTTTAGTTTTAGTTTTAGTTTTAGTTTTAGTTTTAGTTTTAGTTTTAGTTTTAGTTTTAGTTTTAGTTTTAGTTTTAGTTTTAGTTTTAGTTTTAGTTTTAGTTTTAGTTTTAGTTTTAGTTTTAGTTTTAGTTTTAGTTTTAGTTTTAGTTTTAGTTTTAGTTTTAGTTTTAGTTTTAGTTTTAGTTTTAGTTTTAGTTTTAGTTTTAGTTTTAGTTTTAGTTTTAGTTTTAGTTTTAGTTTTAGTTTTAGTTTTAGTTTTAGTTTTAGTTTTAGTTTTAGTTTTAGTTTTAGTTTTAGTTTTAGTTTTAGTTTTAGTTTTAGTTTTAGTTTTAGTTTTAGTTTTAGTTTTAGTTTTAGTTTTAGTTTTAGTTTTAGTTTTAGTTTTAGTTTTAGTTTTAGTTTTAGTTTTAGTTTTAGTTTTAGTTTTAGTTTTAGTTTTAGTTTTAGTTTTAGTTTTAGTTTTAGTTTTAGTTTTAGTTTTAGTTTTAGTTTTAGTTTTAGTTTTAGTTTTAGTTTTAGTTTTAGTTTTAGTTTTAGTTTTAGTTTTAGTTTTAGTTTTAGTTTTAGTTTTAGTTTTAGTTTTAGTTTTAGTTTTAGTTTTAGTTTTAGTTTTAGTTTTAGTTTTAGTTTTAGTTTTAGTTTTAGTTTTAGTTTTAGTTTTAGTTTTAGTTTTAGTTTTAGTTTTAGTTTTAGTTTTAGTTTTAGTTTTAGTTTTAGTTTTAGTTTTAGTTTTAGTTTTAGTTTTAGTTTTAGTTTTAGTTTTAGTTTTAGTTTTAGTTTTAGTTTTAGTTTTAGTTTTAGTTTTAGTTTTAGTTTTAGTTTTAGTTTTAGTTTTAGTTTTAGTTTTAGTTTTAGTTTTAGTTTTAGTTTTAGTTTTAGTTTTAGTTTTAGTTTTAGTTTTAGTTTTAGTTTTAGTTTTAGTTTTAGTTTTAGTTTTAGTTTTAGTTTTAGTTTTAGTTTTAGTTTTAGTTTTAGTTTTAGTTTTAGTTTTAGTTTTAGTTTTAGTTTTAGTTTTAGTTTTAGTTTTAGTTTTAGTTTTAGTTTTAGTTTTAGTTTTAGTTTTAGTTTTAGTTTTAGTTTTAGTTTTAGTTTTAGTTTTAGTTTTAGTTTTAGTTTTAGTTTTAGTTTTAGTTTTAGTTTTAGTTTTAGTTTTAGTTTTAGTTTTAGTTTTAGTTTTAGTTTTAGTTTTAGTTTTAGTTTTAGTTTTAGTTTTAGTTTTAGTTTTAGTTTTAGTTTTAGTTTTAGTTTTAGTTTTAGTTTTAGTTTTAGTTTTAGTTTTAGTTTTAGTTTTAGTTTTAGTTTTAGTTTTAGTTTTAGTTTTAGTTTTAGTTTTAGTTTTAGTTTTAGTTTTAGTTTTAGTTTTAGTTTTAGTTTTAGTTTTAGTTTTAGTTTTAGTTTTAGTTTTAGTTTTAGTTTTAGTTTTAGTTTTAGTTTTAGTTTTAGTTTTAGTTTTAGTTTTAGTTTTAGTTTTAGTTTTAGTTTTAGTTTTAGTTTTAGTTTTAGTTTTAGTTTTAGTTTTAGTTTTAGTTTTAGTTTTAGTTTTAGTTTTAGTTTTAGTTTTAGTTTTAGTTTTAGTTTTAGTTTTAGTTTTAGTTTTAGTTTTAGTTTTAGTTTTAGTTTTAGTTTTAGTTTTAGTTTTAGTTTTAGTTTTAGTTTTAGTTTTAGTTTTAGTTTTAGTTTTAGTTTTAGTTTTAGTTTTAGTTTTAGTTTTAGTTTTAGTTTTAGTTTTAGTTTTAGTTTTAGTTTTAGTTTTAGTTTTAGTTTTAGTTTTAGTTTTAGTTTTAGTTTTAGTTTTAGTTTTAGTTTTAGTTTTAGTTTTAGTTTTAGTTTTAGTTTTAGTTTTAGTTTTAGTTTTAGTTTTAGTTTTAGTTTTAGTTTTAGTTTTAGTTTTAGTTTTAGTTTTAGTTTTAGTTTTAGTTTTAGTTTTAGTTTTAGTTTTAGTTTTAGTTTTAGTTTTAGTTTTAGTTTTAGTTTTAGTTTTAGTTTTAGTTTTAGTTTTAGTTTTAGTTTTAGTTTTAGTTTTAGTTTTAGTTTTAGTTTTAGTTTTAGTTTTAGTTTTAGTTTTAGTTTTAGTTTTAGTTTTAGTTTTAGTTTTAGTTTTAGTTTTAGTTTTAGTTTTAGTTTTAGTTTTAGTTTTAGTTTTAGTTTTAGTTTTAGTTTTAGTTTTAGTTTTAGTTTTAGTTTTAGTTTTAGTTTTAGTTTTAGTTTTAGTTTTAGTTTTAGTTTTAGTTTTAGTTTTAGTTTTAGTTTTAGTTTTAGTTTTAGTTTTAGTTTTAGTTTTAGTTTTAGTTTTAGTTTTAGTTTTAGTTTTAGTTTTAGTTTTAGTTTTAGTTTTAGTTTTAGTTTTAGTTTTAGTTTTAGTTTTAGTTTTAGTTTTAGTTTTAGTTTTAGTTTTAGTTTTAGTTTTAGTTTTAGTTTTAGTTTTAGTTTTAGTTTTAGTTTTAGTTTTAGTTTTAGTTTTAGTTTTAGTTTTAGTTTTAGTTTTAGTTTTAGTTTTAGTTTTAGTTTTAGTTTTAGTTTTAGTTTTAGTTTTAGTTTTAGTTTTAGTTTTAGTTTTAGTTTTAGTTTTAGTTTTAGTTTTAGTTTTAGTTTTAGTTTTAGTTTTAGTTTTAGTTTTAGTTTTAGTTTTAGTTTTAGTTTTAGTTTTAGTTTTAGTTTTAGTTTTAGTTTTAGTTTTAGTTTTAGTTTTAGTTTTAGTTTTAGTTTTAGTTTTAGTTTTAGTTTTAGTTTTAGTTTTAGTTTTAGTTTTAGTTTTAGTTTTAGTTTTAGTTTTAGTTTTAGTTTTAGTTTTAGTTTTAGTTTTAGTTTTAGTTTTAGTTTTAGTTTTAGTTTTAGTTTTAGTTTTAGTTTTAGTTTTAGTTTTAGTTTTAGTTTTAGTTTTAGTTTTAGTTTTAGTTTTAGTTTTAGTTTTAGTTTTAGTTTTAGTTTTAGTTTTAGTTTTAGTTTTAGTTTTAGTTTTAGTTTTAGTTTTAGTTTTAGTTTTAGTTTTAGTTTTAGTTTTAGTTTTAGTTTTAGTTTTAGTTTTAGTTTTAGTTTTAGTTTTAGTTTTAGTTTTAGTTTTAGTTTTAGTTTTAGTTTTAGTTTTAGTTTTAGTTTTAGTTTTAGTTTTAGTTTTAGTTTTAGTTTTAGTTTTAGTTTTAGTTTTAGTTTTAGTTTTAGTTTTAGTTTTAGTTTTAGTTTTAGTTTTAGTTTTAGTTTTAGTTTTAGTTTTAGTTTTAGTTTTAGTTTTAGTTTTAGTTTTAGTTTTAGTTTTAGTTTTAGTTTTAGTTTTAGTTTTAGTTTTAGTTTTAGTTTTAGTTTTAGTTTTAGTTTTAGTTTTAGTTTTAGTTTTAGTTTTAGTTTTAGTTTTAGTTTTAGTTTTAGTTTTAGTTTTAGTTTTAGTTTTAGTTTTAGTTTTAGTTTTAGTTTTAGTTTTAGTTTTAGTTTTAGTTTTAGTTTTAGTTTTAGTTTTAGTTTTAGTTTTAGTTTTAGTTTTAGTTTTAGTTTTAGTTTTAGTTTTAGTTTTAGTTTTAGTTTTAGTTTTAGTTTTAGTTTTAGTTTTAGTTTTAGTTTTAGTTTTAGTTTTAGTTTTAGTTTTAGTTTTAGTTTTAGTTTTAGTTTTAGTTTTAGTTTTAGTTTTAGTTTTAGTTTTAGTTTTAGTTTTAGTTTTAGTTTTAGTTTTAGTTTTAGTTTTAGTTTTAGTTTTAGTTTTAGTTTTAGTTTTAGTTTTAGTTTTAGTTTTAGTTTTAGTTTTAGTTTTAGTTTTAGTTTTAGTTTTAGTTTTAGTTTTAGTTTTAGTTTTAGTTTTAGTTTTAGTTTTAGTTTTAGTTTTAGTTTTAGTTTTAGTTTTAGTTTTAGTTTTAGTTTTAGTTTTAGTTTTAGTTTTAGTTTTAGTTTTAGTTTTAGTTTTAGTTTTAGTTTTAGTTTTAGTTTTAGTTTTAGTTTTAGTTTTAGTTTTAGTTTTAGTTTTAGTTTTAGTTTTAGTTTTAGTTTTAGTTTTAGTTTTAGTTTTAGTTTTAGTTTTAGTTTTAGTTTTAGTTTTAGTTTTAGTTTTAGTTTTAGTTTTAGTTTTAGTTTTAGTTTTAGTTTTAGTTTTAGTTTTAGTTTTAGTTTTAGTTTTAGTTTTAGTTTTAGTTTTAGTTTTAGTTTTAGTTTTAGTTTTAGTTTTAGTTTTAGTTTTAGTTTTAGTTTTAGTTTTAGTTTTAGTTTTAGTTTTAGTTTTAGTTTTAGTTTTAGTTTTAGTTTTAGTTTTAGTTTTAGTTTTAGTTTTAGTTTTAGTTTTAGTTTTAGTTTTAGTTTTAGTTTTAGTTTTAGTTTTAGTTTTAGTTTTAGTTTTAGTTTTAGTTTTAGTTTTAGTTTTAGTTTTAGTTTTAGTTTTAGTTTTAGTTTTAGTTTTAGTTTTAGTTTTAGTTTTAGTTTTAGTTTTAGTTTTAGTTTTAGTTTTAGTTTTAGTTTTAGTTTTAGTTTTAGTTTTAGTTTTAGTTTTAGTTTTAGTTTTAGTTTTAGTTTTAGTTTTAGTTTTAGTTTTAGTTTTAGTTTTAGTTTTAGTTTTAGTTTTAGTTTTAGTTTTAGTTTTAGTTTTAGTTTTAGTTTTAGTTTTAGTTTTAGTTTTAGTTTTAGTTTTAGTTTTAGTTTTAGTTTTAGTTTTAGTTTTAGTTTTAGTTTTAGTTTTAGTTTTAGTTTTAGTTTTAGTTTTAGTTTTAGTTTTAGTTTTAGTTTTAGTTTTAGTTTTAGTTTTAGTTTTAGTTTTAGTTTTAGTTTTAGTTTTAGTTTTAGTTTTAGTTTTAGTTTTAGTTTTAGTTTTAGTTTTAGTTTTAGTTTTAGTTTTAGTTTTAGTTTTAGTTTTAGTTTTAGTTTTAGTTTTAGTTTTAGTTTTAGTTTTAGTTTTAGTTTTAGTTTTAGTTTTAGTTTTAGTTTTAGTTTTAGTTTTAGTTTTAGTTTTAGTTTTAGTTTTAGTTTTAGTTTTAGTTTTAGTTTTAGTTTTAGTTTTAGTTTTAGTTTTAGTTTTAGTTTTAGTTTTAGTTTTAGTTTTAGTTTTAGTTTTAGTTTTAGTTTTAGTTTTAGTTTTAGTTTTAGTTTTAGTTTTAGTTTTAGTTTTAGTTTTAGTTTTAGTTTTAGTTTTAGTTTTAGTTTTAGTTTTAGTTTTAGTTTTAGTTTTAGTTTTAGTTTTAGTTTTAGTTTTAGTTTTAGTTTTAGTTTTAGTTTTAGTTTTAGTTTTAGTTTTAGTTTTAGTTTTAGTTTTAGTTTTAGTTTTAGTTTTAGTTTTAGTTTTAGTTTTAGTTTTAGTTTTAGTTTTAGTTTTAGTTTTAGTTTTAGTTTTAGTTTTAGTTTTAGTTTTAGTTTTAGTTTTAGTTTTAGTTTTAGTTTTAGTTTTAGTTTTAGTTTTAGTTTTAGTTTTAGTTTTAGTTTTAGTTTTAGTTTTAGTTTTAGTTTTAGTTTTAGTTTTAGTTTTAGTTTTAGTTTTAGTTTTAGTTTTAGTTTTAGTTTTAGTTTTAGTTTTAGTTTTAGTTTTAGTTTTAGTTTTAGTTTTAGTTTTAGTTTTAGTTTTAGTTTTAGTTTTAGTTTTAGTTTTAGTTTTAGTTTTAGTTTTAGTTTTAGTTTTAGTTTTAGTTTTAGTTTTAGTTTTAGTTTTAGTTTTAGTTTTAGTTTTAGTTTTAGTTTTAGTTTTAGTTTTAGTTTTAGTTTTAGTTTTAGTTTTAGTTTTAGTTTTAGTTTTAGTTTTAGTTTTAGTTTTAGTTTTAGTTTTAGTTTTAGTTTTAGTTTTAGTTTTAGTTTTAGTTTTAGTTTTAGTTTTAGTTTTAGTTTTAGTTTTAGTTTTAGTTTTAGTTTTAGTTTTAGTTTTAGTTTTAGTTTTAGTTTTAGTTTTAGTTTTAGTTTTAGTTTTAGTTTTAGTTTTAGTTTTAGTTTTAGTTTTAGTTTTAGTTTTAGTTTTAGTTTTAGTTTTAGTTTTAGTTTTAGTTTTAGTTTTAGTTTTAGTTTTGTTTTAGTGTTTTAGTTTTAGTTTTAGTTTTAGTTTTAGTTTTAGTTTTAGTTTTAGTTTTAGTTTTAGTTTTAGTTTTAGTTTTAGTTTTAGTTTTAGTTTTAGTTTTAGTTTTAGTTTTAGTTTTAGTTTTAGTTTTAGTTTTAGTTTTAGTTTTAGTTTTAGTTTTAGTTTTAGTTTTAGTTTTAGTTTTAGTTTTAGTTTTAGTTTTAGTTTTAGTTTTAGTTTTAGTTTTAGTTTTAGTTTTAGTTTTAGTTTTAGTTTTAGTTTTAGTTTTAGTTTTAGTTTTAGTTTTAGTTTTAGTTTTAGTTTTAGTTTTAGTTTTAGTTTTAGTTTTAGTTTTAGTTTTAGTTTTAGTTTTAGTTTTAGTTTTAGTTTTAGTTTTAGTTTTAGTTTTAGTTTTAGTTTTAGTTTTAGTTTTAGTTTTAGTTTTAGTTTTAGTTTTAGTTTTAGTTTTAGTTTTAGTTTTAGTTTTAGTTTTAGTTTTAGTTTTAGTTTTAGTTTTAGTTTTAGTTTTAGTTTTAGTTTTAGTTTTAGTTTTAGTTTTAGTTTTAGTTTTAGTTTTAGTTTTAGTTTTAGTTTTAGTTTTAGTTTTAGTTTTAGTTTTAGTTTTAGTTTTAGTTTTAGTTTTAGTTTTAGTTTTAGTTTTAGTTTTAGTTTTAGTTTTAGTTTTAGTTTTAGTTTTAGTTTTAGTTTTAGTTTTAGTTTTAGTTTTAGTTTTAGTTTTAGTTTTAGTTTTAGTTTTAGTTTTAGTTTTAGTTTTAGTTTTAGTTTTAGTTTTAGTTTTAGTTTTAGTTTTAGTTTTAGTTTTAGTTTTAGTTTTAGTTTTAGTTTTAGTTTTAGTTTTAGTTTTAGTTTTAGTTTTAGTTTTAGTTTTAGTTTTAGTTTTAGTTTTAGTTTTAGTTTTAGTTTTAGTTTTAGTTTTAGTTTTAGTTTTAGTTTTAGTTTTAGTTTTAGTTTTAGTTTTAGTTTTAGTTTTAGTTTTAGTTTTAGTTTTAGTTTTAGTTTTAGTTTTAGTTTTAGTTTTAGTTTTAGTTTTAGTTTTAGTTTTAGTTTTAGTTTTAGTTTTAGTTTTAGTTTTAGTTTTAGTTTTAGTTTTAGTTTTAGTTTTAGTTTTAGTTTTAGTTTTAGTTTTAGTTTTAGTTTTAGTTTTAGTTTTAGTTTTAGTTTTAGTTTTAGTTTTAGTTTTAGTTTTAGTTTTAGTTTTAGTTTTAGTTTTAGTTTTAGTTTTAGTTTTAGTTTTAGTTTTAGTTTTAGTTTTAGTTTTAGTTTTAGTTTTAGTTTTAGTTTTAGTTTTAGTTTTAGTTTTAGTTTTAGTTTTAGTTTTAGTTTTAGTTTTAGTTTTAGTTTTAGTTTTAGTTTTAGTTTTAGTTTTAGTTTTAGTTTTAGTTTTAGTTTTAGTTTTAGTTTTAGTTTTAGTTTTAGTTTTAGTTTTAGTTTTAGTTTTAGTTTTAGTTTTAGTTTTAGTTTTAGTTTTAGTTTTAGTTTTAGTTTTAGTTTTAGTTTTAGTTTTAGTTTTAGTTTTAGTTTTAGTTTTAGTTTTAGTTTTAGTTTTAGTTTTAGTTTTAGTTTTAGTTTTAGTTTTAGTTTTAGTTTTAGTTTTAGTTTTAGTTTTAGTTTTAGTTTTAGTTTTAGTTTTAGTTTTAGTTTTAGTTTTAGTTTTAGTTTTAGTTTTAGTTTTAGTTTTAGTTTTAGTTTTAGTTTTAGTTTTAGTTTTAGTTTTAGTTTTAGTTTTAGTTTTAGTTTTAGTTTTAGTTTTAGTTTTAGTTTTAGTTTTAGTTTTAGTTTTAGTTTTAGTTTTAGTTTTAGTTTTAGTTTTAGTTTTAGTTTTAGTTTTAGTTTTAGTTTTAGTTTTAGTTTTAGTTTTAGTTTTAGTTTTAGTTTTAGTTTTAGTTTTAGTTTTAGTTTTAGTTTTAGTTTTAGTTTTAGTTTTAGTTTTAGTTTTAGTTTTAGTTTTAGTTTTAGTTTTAGTTTTAGTTTTAGTTTTAGTTTTAGTTTTAGTTTTAGTTTTAGTTTTAGTTTTAGTTTTAGTTTTAGTTTTAGTTTTAGTTTTAGTTTTAGTTTTAGTTTTAGTTTTAGTTTTAGTTTTAGTTTTAGTTTTAGTTTTAGTTTTAGTTTTAGTTTTAGTTTTAGTTTTAGTTTTAGTTTTAGTTTTAGTTTTAGTTTTAGTTTTAGTTTTAGTTTTAGTTTTAGTTTTAGTTTTAGTTTTAGTTTTAGTTTTAGTTTTAGTTTTAGTTTTAGTTTTAGTTTTAGTTTTAGTTTTAGTTTTAGTTTTAGTTTTAGTTTTAGTTTTAGTTTTAGTTTTAGTTTTAGTTTTAGTTTTAGTTTTAGTTTTAGTTTTAGTTTTAGTTTTAGTTTTAGTTTTAGTTTTAGTTTTAGTTTTAGTTTTAGTTTTAGTTTTAGTTTTAGTTTTAGTTTTAGTTTTAGTTTTAGTTTTAGTTTTAGTTTTAGTTTTAGTTTTAGTTTTAGTTTTAGTTTTAGTTTTAGTTTTAGTTTTAGTTTTAGTTTTAGTTTTAGTTTTAGTTTTAGTTTTAGTTTTAGTTTTAGTTTTAGTTTTAGTTTTAGTTTTAGTTTTAGTTTTAGTTTTAGTTTTAGTTTTAGTTTTAGTTTTAGTTTTAGTTTTAGTTTTAGTTTTAGTTTTAGTTTTAGTTTTAGTTTTAGTTTTAGTTTTAGTTTTAGTTTTAGTTTTAGTTTTAGTTTTAGTTTTAGTTTTAGTT
>CAKOGD010000041.1:0-21467 GCA_933228885.1 Leistus spinibarbis | reverse complement strand
ACTACAACTACAACTACAACTACACTACAACTATCAACTACAACTACAAACTACAACTACAACTACAACTACAACTACAACTACAACAACTACAACTACAACTACAACTACAACTACAACTACAACTACAACTACAACTACAACTACAACTACAACTACAACTACAACCAACAACTACATCACAACTACAACCTACAACTACAACTACAACTACAACTACAACCTACAACTACAACAACTACAACCTACAACTACAACTACAACTACAACTACAACTACAACTACAACTACAACACTACAACTACAACTACAACTACAACTACAACTACAACTACAACTACAACTACAACTACAACTACAACTACAATACAACTACAACTACAACTACAACTACAACTACAACTACAACTACAACTACAACTACAACTACAACTACAACTACAACTACAACTACAACTACAACTACAACTAACTCAACTACAACTACAACTACAACTACAACTACAACTACAACTACAACTACAACTACAACTACAACTACAACTACAACTACAACTACAACTACAACTACAACTCACAACTACAACTACAACTACAACTACAACTACAACTACAACATACAACTACAACTACAACTACAACTACAACTTACAACTACAACTACAACTACAACTACAACTACACAACTACAACTACAACTACAACTACAACTACAACTACAACTACAACTACAACTACAACTACAACTACAACTACAACTACAACTACAACTACAACTACAACTACAACTACAACTACAACCTACAACTACAACTACAACTACAACTACAACTACAACTACAACTACAACTACAACTACAACTACAACTACAACTACAACTACAACTACAACTACAACTACAACTACAACTACAACTACAACTACAACTACAACTACAACTACAACTACAACTACAACTACAACTACAACTACAACTACAACTACAACTACAACTACAACTACAACTACAACTACAACTACAACTACAACTACAACTACAACTACAACTACAACTACAACTACAACTACAACTACAACTACAACTACAACTACAACTACAACTACAACTACAACTACAACTACAACTACAACTACAACTACAACTACAACTACAACTACAACTACAACTACAACTACAACTACAACTACAACTACAACTACAACTACAACTACAACTACAACTACAACTACAACTACAACTACAACTACAACTACAACTACAACTACAACTACAACTACAACTACAACTACAACTACAACTACAACTACAACTACAACTACAACTACAACTACAACTACAACTACAACTACAACTACAACTACAACTACAACTACAACTACAACTACAACTACAACTACAACTACAACTACAACTACAACTACAACTACAACTACAACTACAACTACAACTACAACTACAACTACAACTACAACTACAACTACAACTACAACTACAACTACAACTACAACTACAACTACAACTACAACTACAACTACAACTACAACTACAACTACAACTACAACTACAACTACAACTACAACTACAACTACAACTACAACTACAACTACAACTACAACTACAACTACAACTACAACTACAACTACAACTACAACTACAACTACAACTACAACTACAACTACAACTACAACTACAACTACAACTACAACTACAACTACAACTACAACTACAACTACAACTACAACTACAACTACAACTACAACTACAACTACAACTACAACTACAACTACAACTACAACTACAACTACAACTACAACTACAACTACAACTACAACTACAACTACAACTACAACTACAACTACAACTACAACTACAACTACAACTACAACTACAACTACAACTACAACTACAACTACAACTACAACTACAACTACAACTACAACTACAACTACAACTACAACTACAACTACAACTACAACTACAACTACAACTACAACTACAACTACAACTACAACTACAACTACAACTACAACTACAACTACAACTACAACTACAACTACAACTACAACTACAACTACAACTACAACTACAACTACAACTACAACTACAACTACAACTACAACTACAACTACAACTACAACTACAACTACAACAACTACAACTACAACTACAACTACAACTACAACTACAACTACAACTACAACTACAACTACAACTACAACTACAACTACAACTACAACTACAACTACAACTACAACTACAACTACAACTACAACTACAACTACAACTACAACTACAACTACAACTACAACTACAACTACAACTACAACTACAACTACAACTACAACTACAACTACAACAACTACAACTACAACTACAACTACAACTACAACTACAACTACAACTACAACTACAACTACAACTACAACTACAACTACAACTACAACTACAACTACAACTACAACTACAACTACAACTACAACTACAACTACAACTACAACTACAACTACAACTACAACTACAACTACAACTACAACTACAACTACAACTACAACTACAACTACAACTACAACTACAACTACAACTACAACTACAACTACAACTACAACTACAACTACAACTAACTACAAACTACAACTACAACTACAACTACAACTACAACTACAACTACAAACTACAACTACAACTACAACTACAACTACAACTACAACTACAACTACAACTACAACTACAACTACAACTACAAACTACAACTACAACTACAACTACAACTACAACTACAACTACAACTACAACAACTACAACTACAACTACAACTACAACTACAACTACAACTAAACTACAACTACAACTACAACTACAACTACAACTACAACTACAACTACAACTACAACTACAACTACAACTACAACTACAACTACAACTACAACTACAACTACAACTACAAATACAACTACAACTACAACTACAACTACAACTACAACTACAACTACAACTACAACTACAACTACAACTACAACTACAACTACAACTACAACTACAACTACAACTACACTACAACTACACTACAACTACAACTACAACTACAACTACAACTACAACTACAACTACAACTACAACTACAACTACAACTACAACTACAACTACAACTACAACTACAACTACAACTACAACTACAACTACAACTACAACTACAACTACAACTACAACTACAACTACAACTACAACTACAACTACAACTACAACTACAACTACAACTACAACTACAACTACAACTACATACAACTACAACTACAACTACAACTACAACTACAAACTACAACTACAACTACAACTACAACTACAACTACAACTACAACTACAACTACAACTACAACTACAACTACAACTTACAACTACAACTACAACTACAACTACAACTACAACTACAACTACAACTACAACTACAACTACAACTACAACTACAACTACAACTACAACTACAACTACAACTACAACTACAACTACAACTACAACTACAACTACAACTAAACTACAACTACAACTACAACTACAACTACAACTACAACTTACAACTACAACTACAACTACAACTACAACTACAACTACAACTACAACTACAACTACAACTACAACTACAACTACAACTACAACTACAACCTACAACTACAACTACAACTACAACTACAACTACAAACTACAACTACAACTACAACTACAACTACAACTACTACAACTACAACTACAACTACAACTACAAACTACAACTACAACTACAACTACAACTACAACTACAACTACTACAACTACTACAACTACAACTACAACTACAACTACAACTACAACTACAACTACAACTACAACTACACTACAACTACAACTACAACTACAACTACAACTACAACTACAACTACAACTACAACTACAACTACAACTACAACTACAACTACAACTACAACTACAACTACAACTACAACTACAACTACAACTACAACTACAACTACAACTACAACTACAACTACAACTACAACTACAACTACAACTACAACTACAACTACAACTACAACTACAACTACAACTACAACTACAACTACAACTACAACTACAACTACAAACCTACAACTACAACTACAACTACAACTACAACTACAACTACAACTACAAACTACAACTACAACTACAAACTACAACTACAACTACAACTACAACTACAACTACAACTACAACTACAACTACAACTACAACTACAACTACAACTACAACTACAACTAACTACAACTACAACTACAACTACAACTACAACTACAACTACAACTACAACTACAACTACAACTACAACTACAACTACAACTACAACTACAACTACAACTACAACTACAACTACAACTACAACTACAACTACAACTACAACTACAACTACAACTACAACTACAACTACAACTACAACTAGCAACTACAACTACAACTACAACTACAACTACAACTACAACTACAACTACAACTACAACTACAACTACAACTACAACTACAACTAACAACTACAACTACAACTACAAATACACTACAACTACAACTACAACTACAAAAACTACAACTACAACTACAACTACAACTACAACTACAACTACAACTACAACTACACTAACTACAACTACAACTACAACTACAACTACTACAACTACAACTACAACTACAACTACAACTACAACTACAACTACAACTACAACTACAACTACAACTACAACTACAACTACAACTACAAACTACAACTACAACTACAACTACAACTACACTACAACTACAACTACAACTACAACTACAACTACAACTACAACTACAACTACAACTACAACTACAACTACAACTACAACTACAACTACAACTACAACTACAACTACAACTAGACTACAACTACAAACTACAACTACAACTACAACTACAACTACAACTACAACTACAACTACAACTACAACTACAACTACAACTACAACTACAACTACAACTACAACTACAACTACAACTACAACTACAACTACAACTACAACTACAACTACAACTACAACTACAACTACAACTACAACTACAACTACAAACTACAACTACAAACTACAACTACAACTACAACTACAACTACAACTACAACTACAACTACAACTACAACTACAACTACAAACTACAACTACAACTACAAACTACAACTACAACTACAACTACAACTACAACTACAACTACAACTACAAACTACAACTACAACTACAACTACAACTACAAACTACAACTACAACTACAACTACAACTACAACTACAACTACAACTACAACTACAACTACAACTACAACTACAACTACAACTACAACTACAACTACAACTACAACTACAACTACAACTACAACTACAACTACAACTACAACTACAACTACAACTACAACTACAACTACAACTACAACAACTACAACTACAACTACAACTACAACTACAACTACAACTACAACTACAACTACAACTACAACTACAACTACAACTACAACTACAACTACAACTACAACTACAACTACAACTACAACTACAACTACAACTACAACTACAACTACAACTACAACTACAACTACAACTACAACTACAACTACAACTACAACTACAACTACAACTACAACTACAACTACAACTACAACTACTACAACTACAACTACAACTACAACTACAACTACAACTACAACTACAACTACAACTACAACTACAACTACAACTACAACTACAACTACAACTACAACTACAACTACAACTACAACTACAACTACAACTACAACTACAACTACAACTACAACTACAACTACAACTACAACTACAACTACAACTACAACTACAACTACAACTACAACTACAACTACAACTACAACTACAACTACAACTACAACTACAACTACAACTACAACTACAACTACAACTACAACTACAACTACAACTACAACTACAACTACAACTACAACTACAACTACAACTACAACTACAACTACAACTACAACTACAACTACAACTACTAACTACAACTACAACTACAACTACAACTACAACTACAAACTACAACTACAACTACAACTACAACTACAACTACAACTACAACTACAACTACAACTACAACTACAACTACAACTACAACTACAACTACAACTACAACTACTACAACTACAACTACAACTACAACTACAACTACAACTACAACTACAAACTACAACTACAACTACAACTACAACTACAACTACAACTACAACTACAACTACAACTACAACTACAACTACAACAACTACAACTACAACTACAACTACAACACTACAACTAACAAACTACAACTTACAACTACAACTACAACTACAATACAACTACAACTACAACTACAACTACAACTACAACTACGAACTACGAACTACAAACTACAACTACAACAACTACAACTACAACTACAACTACAACTACAACTACAACTACAACTACAACTACTCAACTACAACTACAACTACAACTACAACTACAACTACAACTACAACTACAACTACAACTACAACTACAACTACAACTACAACTTACAACTACAACTACAACTACAACTACAACTACAACTACAACTACAACTACAATACAACTACAACTACAACTACAACTACAACTACAACTACAACTACAACTACAACTACAACTACAACTACAACTACAACTACAACTACAACTACAACTACAACTACAACTACAACAACTACAACTACAACTACAACTACAAACTACAACTACAACTACAACTACAACTACAACTTACAACTACAACTACAATACAACTACAACTACAACTACAACTACAACTACAACTAACTACAACTACAACTACAACTACAACTACAACTACAACTACAACTACAACTACAACTACAACTACAACTACAACTACAACTACAACTACAAACAACAACTACAACTACAACTACAACTACAACTACAACTACAACTACAACACTACAACTACAACTACAACTACAACTACAACTACAACTACAACTACAACTACCAACTACTACAACTACAAAACTACAACTACAACTAACTACAACTACAACTACAACTACAAACTACAACTACAACTACAACTACAACTACAACTACAAACTACAACTACAACTACAACTACAACTACAACTACAACTACAACTACAACTGCCAACTACAACTACCACTACAACTCAACTACAACTACAACTACAACTACTAAACTACAACTACAACTACAACTACAACTACAACTACAACTACAACTACAACTACAACTACAAACTACAACTACAACTACAACTACAACTACAACTACAACTACAACTACAACTACAACTACAACTACAACTACAACTACAACTACAACTACAACTACAACTACAACTACAACTACAACTACAACTACAACTACAACTACAAACTACAACTACAACTACAACTACAACTACAAACTACAACTACAACTACAACTACAACTACAACTACAACTACAACTACAACTACAACTACAACTACAACTACAACTACAACTACAACTACAACTACAACTAAACTACAACTACAACTACAACTACAACTACAACTACAACTACAACTACAACTACAACTACAACTACAACTACAACTACAACTACAACTACAACTACAACTACAACTACAACTACAACTACAACTACAACTACAACTACAACTACAACTACAACTACAACTACAACTACAACTACAACTACAACTACAACTACAACTATCAACTACAACTACAACTACAACTACAACTACAACTACAACTACAACTACAACTACAACTACAACTACAACTACAACTACAACTACAACTACAACTACAACTACAACTACAACTACAACTACAACTACAACTACAACTACAACTACAACTACAACTACAACTACAACAACTACAACTACTACAACTACAATACAACTACAACTACAACTACAACTACAACTACAACTACAACTACAACTACAACTACAACTACAACTACAACTACAACTACAACTACAACTACAACTACAACTACAACTACAACTACAACTACAACTACAACTACAACTACAACTACAACTACAACTACAACTACAACTACAACTACAACTACAACTACAACTACAACTACAACTACAACTACAACTACAACTACAACTACAACTACAACTACAACTACAACTACAACTACAACTACAACTACAACTACAACTACAACTACAACTACAACTACAACTACAACTACAACTACAACTACAACTACAACTACAACTACAACTACAACTACAACTACAACTACAACTACAACTACAACTACAACTACAACTACAACTACAACTACAACTACAACTACAACTACAACTACAACTACAACTACAACTACAACTACAACTACAACTACAACTACAACTACAACTACAACTACAACTACAACTACAACTACAACTACAACTACAACTACAACTACAACTACAACTACAACTACAACTACAACTACAACTACAACTACAACTACAACTACAACTACAACTACAACTACAACTACAACTACAACTACAACTACAACTACAACTACAACTACAACTACAACTACAACTACAACTACAACTACAACTACAACTACAACTACAACTACAACTACAACTACAACTACAACTACAACTACAACTACAACTACAACTACAACTACAACTACAACTACAACTACAACTACAACTACAACTACAACTACAACTACAACTACAACTACAACTACAACTACAACTACAACTACAACTACAACTACAACTACAACTACAACTACAACTACAACTACAACTACAACTACAACTACAACTACAACTACAACTACAACTACAACTACAACTACAACTACAACTACAACTACAACTACAACTACAACTACAACTACAACTACAACTACAACTACAACTACAACTACAACTACAACTACAACTACAACTACAACTACAACTACAACTACAACTACAACTACAACTACAACTACAACTACAACTACAACTACAACTACAACTACAACTACAACTACAACTACAACTACAACTACAACTACAACTACAACTACAACTACAACTACAACTACAACTACAACTACAACTACAACTACAACTACAACTACAACTACAACTACAACTACAACTACAACTACAACTACAACTACAACTACAACTACAACTACAACTACAACTACAACTACAACTACAACTACAACTACAACTACAACTACAACTACAACTACAACTACAACTACAACTACAACTACAACTACAACTACAACTACAACTACAACTACAACCACAACTGCAACTACAACTACAACTACAACTACAACTACAACTACAACTACAACTACAACTACAACTACAACTACAACTACAACTACAACTACAACTACAACTACAACTACAACTACAACTACAACTACAACTACAACTACAACTACAACTACAACTACAACTACAACTACAACTACAACTACAACTACAACTACAACTACAACTACAACTACAACTACAACTACAACTACAACTACAACTACAACTACAACTACAACTACAACTACAACTACAACTACAACTACAACTACAACTACAACTACAACTACAACTACAACTACAACTACAACTACAACTACAACTACAACTACAACTACAACTACAACTACAACTACAACTACAACTACAACTACAACTACAACTACAACTACAACTACAACTACAACTACAACTACAACTACAACTACAACTACAACTACAACTACAACTACAACTACAACTACAACTACAACTACAACTACAACTACAACTACAACTACAACTACAACTACAACTACAACTACAACTACAACTACAACTACAACTACAACTACAACTACAACTACAACTACAACTACAACTACAACTACAACTACAACTACAACTACAACTACAACTACAACTACAACTACAACTACAACTACAACTACAACTACAACTACAACTACAACTACAACTACAACTACAACTACAACTACAACTACAACTACAACTACAACTACAACTACAACTACAACTACAACTACAACTACAACTACAACTACAACTACAACTACAACTACAACTACAACTACAACTACAACTACAACTACAACTACAACTACAACTACAACTACAACTACAACTACAACTACAACTACAACTACAACTACAACTACAACTACAACTACAACTACAACTACAACTACAACTACAACTACAACTACAACTACAACTACAACTACAACTACAACTACAACTACAACTACAACTACAACTACAACTACAACTACAACTACAACTACAACTACAACTACAACTACAACTACAACTACAACTACAACTACAACTACAACTACAACTACAACTACAACTACAACTACAACTACAACTACAACTACAACTACAACTACAACTACAACTACAACTACAACTACAACTACAACTACAACTACAACTACAACTACAACTACAACTACAACTACAACTACAACTACAACTACAACTACAACTACAACTACAACTACAACTACAACTACAACTACAACTACAACTACAACTACAACTACAACTACAACTACAACTACAACTACAACTACAACTACAACTACAACTACAACTACAACTACAACTACAACTACAACTACAACTACAACTACAACTACAACTACAACTACAACTACAACTACAACTACAACTACAACTACAACTACAACTACAACTACAACTACAACTACAACTACAACTACAACTACAACTACAACTACAACTACAACTACAACTACAACTACAACTACAACTACAACTACAACTACAACTACAACTACAACTACAACTACAACTACAACTACAACTACAACTACAACTACAACTACAACTACAACTACAACTACAACTACAACTACAACTACAACTACAACTACAACTACAACTACAACTACAACTACAACTACAACTACAACTACAACTACAACTACAACTACAACTACAACTACAACTACAACTACAACTACAACTACAACTACAACTACAACTACAACTACAACTACAACTACAACTACAACTACAACTACAACTACAACTACAACTACAACTACAACTACAACTACAACTACAACTACAACTACAACTACAACTACAACTACAACTACAACTACAACTACAACTACAACTACAACTACAACTACAACTACAACTACAACTACAACTACAACTACAACTACAACTACAACTACAACTACAACTACAACTACAACTACAACTACAACTACAACTACAACTACAACTACAACTACAACTACAACTACAACTACAACTACAACTACAACTACAACTACAACTACAACTACAACTACAACTACAACTACAACTACAACTACAACTACAACTACAACTACAACTACAACTACAACTACAACTACAACTACAACTACAACTACAACTACAACTACAACTACAACTACAACTACAACTACAACTACAACTACAACTACAACTACAACTACAACTACAACTACAACTACAACTACAACTACAACTACAACTACTACAACTACAACTACAACTACAACTACAACTACAACTACAACTACAACTACAACTACAACTACAACAACTACAACTACAACTACAACTACAACTACAACTACAACTACAACTACAACTACAACTACAACTACAACTACAACTACAACTACAACTACAACTACAACTACAACTACAACTACAACTACAACTACAACTACAACTACAACTACAACTACAACTACAACTACAACTACAACTACAACTACAACTACAACTACAACTACAACTACAACTACAACTACAACTACAACTACAACTACAACTACAACTACAACTACAACTACAACTACAACTACAACTACAACTACAACTACAACTACAACTACAACTACAACTACAACTACAACTACAACTACAACTACAACTACAACTACAACTACAACTACAAACTACAACTACAACTACAACTACAACTACAACTACAACTACAACTACAACTACAACTACAACTACAACTACAACTACAACTACAACTACAACTACAACTACAACTACAACTACAACTAACTACAACTACAACTACAACTACAACTACAACTACAACTACAACTACAACTACAACTACAACTACAACTACAACTACAACTACAACTACAACTACAACTACAACTACAACTACAACTACAACTACAACTACAACTACAACTACAACTACAACTACAACTACACTACAACTACAACTACAACTACAACTACAACTACAACTACAACTACAACTACAACTACAACTACAACTACAACTACAACTACAACTACAACTACAACTACAACTACAACTACAACTACAACTACAACTACAACTACAACTACAACTACAACTACAACTACAACTACAACTACAACTACAACTACAACTACAACTACAACTACAACTACAACTACAACTACAACTACAACTACAACTACAACTACAACTACAACTACAACTACAACTACAACTACAACTACAACTACAACTACAACTACAACTACAACTACAACTACAACTACAACTACAACTACAACTACAACTACAACTACAACTACAACTACAACTACAACTACAACTACAACTACAAACTACAACTACAACTACAACTACAACTACAACTACAACTACAACTACAACTACAACTACAACTACAACTACAACTACAACTACAACTACAACTACAACTACAACTACAACTACAACTACAACTACACTACAACTACAACTACAACTACAACTACAACTACAACTACAACTACAACTACAACTACAACTACAAACTACAACTACAACTACAACTACAACTACAACTACAACTACAACTACAACTACAACTACAACTACAACTACAACTACAACTACAACTACAACTACAACTACAACTACAACTACAACTACACTACAACTACAACTACAACTACAACTACAACTACAACTACAACTACAACTACAACTACAACTACAACTACAACTACAACTACAACTACAACTACAACTACAACTACAACTACAACTACAACTACAACTACAACTACAACTACAACTACAACTACAACTACAACTACAACTACAACTACAACTACAACTACAACTACAACTACAACTACAACTACAACTACAACTACAACTACAACTACAACTACAACTACAACTACAACTACAACTACAACTACAACTACAACTACAACTACAACTACAACTACAACTACAACTACAACTACAACTACAACTACAACTACAACTACAACTACAACTACAACTACAACTACAACTACAACTACAACTACAACTACAACTACAACTACAACTACAACTACAACTACAACTACAACTACAACTACAACTACAACTACAACTACAACTACAACTACAACTACAACTACAACTACAACTACAACTACAACTACAACTACAACTACAACTACAACTACAACTACAACTACAACTACAACTACAACTACAACTACAACTACAACTACAACTACAACAACTACAACTACAACTACAACTACAACTACAACTACAACTACAACTACTACAACTACAACTACAACTACAACTACAACTACAATACAACTACAACTACAACTACAACTACAACTACAACTACAACTACAACTACAACTACAACTACAACTACAACTACAACTACAACTACAACTACAACTACAACTACAAGCTACAACTACAACTACAACTACAACTACAACTACAACTACAACTACAACAATACAACACAACTACAACTACACTACAACTACAACTACAACTACAACTACAACTACACACCAACAACTACAACTACAACTACAACTACAACTACAACTACAACTACAACTACAACTACACACAACTACAACTACAACTACAACTACAACTACAACTACAACTACAACTACAACTACAACTACAACTACAACTACAACTACAACTACAACTACAACTACAACTACAACTACAACTACAACTACAACTACAACAACAACTACAACACAACTACAACTACACACTACAACACACCAACTACAACTACAACTACCAACTACTACAACTACAACTACAACTACAACTACAACTACAACTACAACTACAACTACAACTACAACTACAACTACAACTACAACTACAACTACAACTACAACTACAACTACAACTACAACTACAACTACAACTACAACTACAACTACAACTACAACTACAACTACAACTACAACTACAACTACAACTACAACTACAACTACAACTACAACTACAACTACAACTACAACTACAACTACAACTACAACTACAACTACAACTACAACTACAACTACAACTACAACTACAACTACAACTACAACTACAACTACAACTACAACTACAACTACAACTACAACTACAACTACAACTACAACTACAACTACAACTACAACTACAACTACAACTACAACTACAACTACAACTACAACTACAACTACAACTACAACTACAACTACAACTACAACTACAACTACAACTACAACTACAACTACAACTACAACTACAACTACAACTACAACTACAACTACAACTACAACTACAACTACAACTACAACTACAACTACAACTACAACTACAACTACAACTACAACTACAACTACAACTACAACTACAACTACAACTACAACTACAACTACAACTACAACTACAACTACAACTACAACTACAACTACAACTACAACTACAACTACAACTACAACTACAACTACAACTACAACTACAACTACAACTACAACTACAACTACAACTACAACTACAACTACAACTACAACTACAACTACAACTACAACTACAACTACAACTACAACTACAACTACAACTACAACTACAACTACAACTACAACTACAACTACAACTACAACTACAACTACAACTACAACTACAACTACAACTACAACTACAACTACAACTACAACTACAACTACAACTACAACTACAACTACAACTACAACTACAACTACAACTACAACTACAACTACAACTACAACTACAACTACAACTACAACTACAACTACAACTACAACTACAACTACAACTACAACTACAACTACAACTACAACTACAACTACAACTACAACTACAACTACAACTACAACTACAACTACAACTACAACTACAACTACAACTACAACTACAACTACAACTACAACTACAACTACAACTACAACTACAACTACAACTACAACTACAACTACAACTACAACTACAACTACAACTACAACTACAACTACAACTACAACTACAACTACAACTACAACTACAACTACAACTACAACTACAACTACAACTACAACTACAACTACAACTACAACTACAACTACAACTACAACTACAACTACAACTACAACTACAACTACAACTACAACTACAACTACAACTACAACTACAACTACAACTACAACTACAACTACAACTACAACTACAACTACAACTACAACTACAACTACAACTACAACTACAACTACAACTACAACTACAACTACAACTACAACTACAACTACAACTACAACTACAACTACAACTACAACTACAACTACAACTACAACTACAACTACAACTACAACTACAACTACAACTACAACTACAACTACAACTACAACTACAACTACAACTACAACTACAACTACAACTACAACTACAACTACAACTACAACTACAACTACAACTACAACTACAACTACAACTACAACTACAACTACAACTACAACTACAACTACAACTACAACTACAACTACAACTACAACTACAACTACAACTACAACTACAACTACAACTACAACTACAACTACAACTACAACTACAACTACAACTACAACTACAACTACAACTACAACTACAACTACAACTACAACTACAACTACAACTACAACTACAACTACAACTACAACTACAACTACAACTACAACTACAACTACAACTACAACTACAACTACAACTACAACTACAACTACAACTACAACTACAACTACAACTACAACTACAACTACAACTACAACTACAACTACATCTACAACTACAACAACAACTACAACTACAACTACAACTACAACTACAACTACAACTACAACTACAACTACAACTACAACTACAACTACAACTACAACTACAACTACAACTACAACTACAACTACAACTACAACTACAACTACAACTACAACTACAACTACAACTACAACTACAACTACAACTACAACTACAACTACAACTACAACTACAACTACAACTACAACTACAACTACAACTACAACTACAACTACAACTACAACTACAACTACAACTACAACTACAACTACAACTACAACTACAACTACAACTACAACTACAACTACAACTACAACTACAACTACAACTACAACTACAACTACAACTACAACTACAACTACAACTACAACTACAACTACAACTACAACTACAACTACTACAACTACAACTACAACTACAACTACAACTACAACTACAACTACAACTACAACTACAACTACAACTACAACTACAACTACAACTACAACTACAACTACAACTACAACTACAACTACAACTACAACTACAACTACAACTACAACTACAACTACAACTACAACTACAACTACAACTACAACTACAACTACAACTACAACTACAACTACAACTACAACTACAACTACAACTACAACTACAACTACAACTACAACTACAACTACAACTACAACTACAACTACAACTACAACTACAACTACAACTACAACTACAACTACAACTACAACTACAACTACAACTACAACTACAACTACAACTACAACTACAACTACAACTACAACTACAACTACAACTACAACTACAACTACAACTACAACTACAACTACAACTACAACTACAACTACAACTACAACTACAACTACAACTACAACTACAACTACAACTACAACTACAACTACAACTACAACTACAACTACAACTACAACTACAACTACAACTACAACTACAACTACAACTACAACTACAACTACAACTACAACTACAACTACAACTACAACTACAACTACAACTACAACTACAACTACAACTACAACTACAACTACAACTACAACTACAACTACAACTACAACTACAACTACAACTACAACTACAACTACAACTACAACTACAACTACAACTACAACTACAACTACAACTACAACTACAACTACAACTACAACTACAACTACAACTACAACTACAACTACAACTACAACTACAACTACAACTACAACTACAACTACAACTACAACTACAACTACAACTACAACTACAACTACAACTACAACTACAACTACAACTACAACTACAACTACAACTACAACTACAACTACAACTACAACTACAACTACAACTACAACTACAACTACAACTACAACTACAACTACAACTACAACTACAACTACAACTACAACTACAACTACAACTACAACTACAACTACAACTACAACTACAACTACAACTACAACTACAACTACAACTACAACTACAACTACAACTACAACTACAACTACAACTACAACTACAACTACAACTACAACTACAACTACAACTACAACTACAACTACAACTACAACTACAACTACAACTACAACTACAACTACAACTACAACTACAACTACAACTACAACTACAACTACAACTACAACTACAACTACAACTACAACTACAACTACAACTACAACTACAACTACAACTACAACTACAACTACAACTACAACTACAACTACAACTACAACTACAACTACAACTACAACTACAACTACAACTACAACTACAACTACAACTACAACTACAACTACAACTACAACTACAACTACATCTACAACAACTACAACTACAACTACAACTACAACTACAACTACAACTACAACTACAACTACAACTACAACTACAACTACAACTACAACTACAACTACAACTACAACTACAACTACAACTACAACTACAACTACAACTACAACTACAACTACAACTACAACTACAACTACAACTACAACTACAACTACAACTACAACTACAACTACAACTACAACTACAACTACAACTACAACTACAACTACAACTACAACTACAACTACAACTACAACTACAACTACAACTACAACTACAACTACAACTACAACTACAACTACAACTACAACTACAACTACAACTACAACTACAACTACAACTACAACTACAACTACAACTACAACTACAACTACAACTACAACTACAACTACAACTACAACTACAACTACAACTACAACTACAACTACAACTACAACTACAACTACAACTACAACTACAACTACAACTACAACTACAACTACAACTACAACTACAACTACAACTACAACTACAACTACAACTACAACTACAACTACAACTACAACTACAACTACAACTACAACTACAACTACAACTACAACTACAACTACAACTACAACTACAACTACAACTACAACTACAACTACAACTACAACTACAACTACAACTACAACTACAACTACAACTACAACTACAACTACAACTACAACTACAACTACAACTACAACTACAACTACAACTACAACTACAACTACAACTACAACTACAACTACAACTACAACTACAACTACAACTACAACTACAACTACAACTACAACTACAACTACAACTACAACTACAACTACAACTACAACTACAACTACAACTACAACTACAACTACAACTACAACTACAACTACAACTACAACTACAACTACAACTACAACTACAACTACAACTACAACTACAACTACAACTACAACTACAACTACAACTACAACTACAACTACAACTACAACTACAACTACAACTACAACTACAACTACAACTACAACTACAACTACAACTACAACTACAACTACAACTACAACTACAACTACAACTACAACTACAACTACAACTACTACAACTACAACTACAACTACAACTACAACTACAACTACAACTACAACTACAACTACAACTACAACTACAACTACAACTACAACTACAACTACAACTACAACTACAACTACAACTACAACTACAACTACAACTACAACTACAACTACAACTACAACTACAACTACAACTACAACTACAACTACAACTACAACTACAACTACAACTACAACTACAACTACAACTACAACTACAACTACAACTACAACTACAACTACAACTACAACTACAACTACAACTACAACTACAACTACAACTACAACTACAACTACAACTACAACTACAACTACAACTACAACTACAACTACAACTACAACTACAACTACAACTACAACTACAACTAAAACTACAACTACAACTACAACTACAACTACAACTACAACTACAACTACAACTACAACTACAACTACAACTACAACTACAACTACAACAACTACAACTACAACTACAACTACAACTACAACTACAACTACAACTACAACTAAAACTACAACTACAACTACAACTACAACTACAACTACAACTACAACTACAACTACAACTACAACTACAACTACAACTACAACTACAACTACAACTACAACTACAACTACAACTACAACTACTACTACAACTACAACTACAACTACAACTACAACTACATTTACAACTACAACTACAACTACATTTACAACTACAACTACAACTACAACTACAACTACAACTACAACTACAACTACAACTACAACTACAACTACAACTACAACTACAACTACAACTACAACTACAACTACAACTACAACTACAACTACAACTACAACTACAACTACAACTACAACTACAACTACAACTACAACTACAACTACAACTACAACTACAACTACAATTACAACTACAACTACAACAACTACAACTACAACTACAACTACAACTACAACTACAACTACAACTACAACTACAACTACAACTACAACTACAACTACAACTACAACTACAATTACAACAACAACTACAACAACTACAACTACAACTACAACTACAACTACAACTACAACTACAACTACAACTACAACTACATCTACAACTACAACTACAACTACAACTACAACTACAACTACAACTACAACTACAACTACAACTACAACTACAACTACAACTACTACTACTACTACAACTACAACTACAACTACAACTACAACTACAACTACAATTACAACTACAACTACAACAACTACAACTACAACTACAACTACAACTACAACTACAACTACAACTACAACTACAACTACAACTACAACTACAACTACAACTACAACTACAACTACAACTACAACTACAACTACAACTACAACTACAACTACAACTACAACTACAACTACAACTACAACTACAACTACAACTACAACTACAACTACAACTACAACTACAACTACAACTACAACTACAACTACAACTACAACTACAACTACATTTACAACTACAACTACAACTACAACTACAACTACAACTACAACTACAACTACAATTACAACTGCAACTACAACTACAACTACAACTACAACTACAACTACAACTACAACTTCAACTACAACTACAACTACAACTACAACTACAACTACAACTACAACTACAACTACAACAACTACAACTACAACTACAACTACAACTACAACTACAACTACAACTACAACTACAACTACAACAACTACAACTACACTTACAACTACAACTACAACTACAACTACAACTACAACTACAACTACAACTACATCTTCAACTACAACTACAACTACAACAACAACTACAACTACAATTACAACTACAACTACAACTACAACTACAACTACAACTACAACTACAACTACAACTACAACTACAACTACAACTACAACTACAACTACATTTACAACTACAACTACAACTACAACTACAACTACAACTACAACTACAACTACAACTACAATTACAACTACAACTACAACTACAACTACAACTACAACTACAACTACAACTACAACTACAACTACAACTACAACTACAACTACAACTACAACTACAACTACAACTACAACTACAACTACAACTACAACTACAACTACAACTACAACTACAACTACAACTACAACTACAACTACAACTACAACTACAACTACAACTACAACTACAACTACAACTACAACTACAACTACAACTACAACTACAACTACAACTACAACTACAACTACAACTACAACTACAACTACAACTACAACTACAACTACAACTACAACTACAACTACAACTACAACTACAACTACAACTACAACTACAACTACAACTACAACTACAACTACAACTACACCTACAACTACAACTACAACTACAACTACAACTACAACTACAACTACAAC